>JADLZK010001787.1:0-189207 GCA_015847255.1 Hyparrhenia diplandra
AGTTATGTATTTCATGTAATAAGTTATATGTGTAAGTTTATGTGCATAATTTTGTAACATTGAATATCACATAAATTATAACGCATAAGTTAGATGTACATAAATTAGATGCATAA
Organism: Hyparrhenia diplandra; assembly: GCA_015847255.1. NCBI lineage: Eukaryota > Viridiplantae > Streptophyta > Magnoliopsida > Poales > Poaceae > Hyparrhenia > Hyparrhenia diplandra. The sequence goes on from JADLZK010001787.1 coordinate 117, forward strand.
GTTAGGAGTAACTTTGTAACTTTTTTTCCCCTGAATATAGGAAACTTTCCAAAAGAAAATTAAAAAATGCCAAAAAAAAATTGGTCGAATGTGTGTTTCTTGTTCTCGTAGTCGACCGCCAAATAGCATGGCCGCTAGTACACTTCGCTGAAGCACATATTAGCGACCACAAAACGGCACAAACTCGCATATATTCCCTCCGTTTTTTTGTCACTGTGATATTCATGCTTAAGTTTTACTAGATTTGTATAAAATGTTAGTAATAAGTATATCTGTAGTGAATAAGTTTATTATAAAAATATATTAAACGATAGTTATATAACACAAATATTAACATTCTGTTATTTGACCAAAGATGAAAAATTTATGATTTCACAACAAGTGAGAATGACACGGAGGGGGGGTACGTGGCAACTAGGGAAGATTTGGTGGCACGAACCAAGACCTCAGTGGCGTCGGCCTCACCAAGGGCCTGCCCCTACCACCGGGCATGGCCACATCGGCACCAGCTCATTTCTGCATGAGCTGGCTACGCCACGGCCGGTGCATGAAAACTGAAAAAAACAGAAATGGTCACCACGAAACATCTGATCGAGGCAACTGGGGCAGTCACACTGTTATCTACTAGGAAAGAAAGGGGAGCTCGGTTCCCTCGCGCTTTCGGAGGCGATAGAGAGGCCTGGCCGGGGCATGGGAGGGACATCCGGCAGCACATTCGGCAAGAAAAATTCGGCGTGAGATCTTAAGATTGCCATCAGGCAAGGAAGCTCCTCCGGAATAGTCCTCTTGACCCCTTCCCCTCCGGCATATGCTATCTCGGATCCATTTCCGGATACAGCTATATATATTTGCATCCGCCGGGGCCAAATTAAAGCCGGGGATGTGCTCTTCCGTCGGCGAGCACCGTAGGAAGGACAGCCGTCGGCCGAGCCCGGCCGAGTGGTAGCACCGGCGCCGGCGAATTACGGGGCAGTTCGTCTTTGGCACAAAGGCACTTGAGCTGAACATGCATTACGTGCCAAAGGAGAATTGCCCTGCGATTCGCCCGTGCAGAGGCAGAAGCAGAATCCGTTTGGATGCTGCTGGGTTGGTTGGTTTTCCTTTTCCTTGATGCTGCACGCGGGAGATCTGAGTGCAAGTTTTCTGAGAAAAAAAGAAGCTGCATTTGTTGGAGCCTGGAGATTCGAGAATCGCCCCGAACCCCCCGAGATTCAGCTTCAAATGCGTTGGCATTATCACCGGTTCTGTCTTCTGTACGTTACTGTTGCCTGTGCTGCCGGCTTGACTTGCGTGTGGAATAGCGTACTATAGTACTACTCTGCTTGATTGTGCAATTTACTAATTTTTTCGCTAACTCCTGTCACAATTTTGAGCATTGTTATTCTGACCTCGACGCCAATGCATTCAGACGCCATACCCTGTGTACTGGTACCCTAGCCGTGTAGATAGGTGTAGCCGTGTAGGTGTGCTCGTTCCCAGCACATCTGATCTGTATTCTGTACGGTACATAGCATCCTGCATGTGAGGTTGTACCAGATAATCTGTGCATCTGATCCATAGTAAACTACTGTGGTACTACTACAAAGATACTCCTACAGTAGTAATAACAAAATAATAATGCAACGAGACAAAACAAAACGAGGGCCGGCGGCAGCTTGAGCCTGATTACTTGGCCGCGCAGCTAGCGTTTACTCGGGGAATTGTTAACTCTCCTTCCCTTCTCGACGAAGCAACTTGCCTGGGGGCACGTCGCGATCCCGGGCGCTCGGTCAAAGCCATCTCAATCAAGTGGGCTAGCGACGGACGGGCGCAAGAGTCGCCGACGTGCGTGCGTGCACATTGGCGGAGAGCGATCGAGTCAACCGTTTAAAAAGTTTAGTATATCGCCGCGTTGCTGTCAGTGTCAGGCATGACCTCGCCTCGTCGATGGCAACACGTCGAGATGCAGCGGCAGAGTTCACACCGGCGCGCCGTGGCCGTGTCGTGTCGTGTGCCAGTGCGGCACGGCAACGAAACGCACGCATGCTTCAGCAGCTCTCTTGTCGGGACGCCGATCGGTGGACACAGTATCCTTTGAAAGACTTGCAGAGAACTTGCCTCTGACACGAAAGTGCGCGCAGCTGGGACTAACAATCCTTTTGCTAATTTCCGCTGTCATGAAGAATTCGATGTTAGCACTACAGTATTATCCATTTGCGCAGGAGACGACAGTGACCTTGCTAGGCTGGCAAACGTCGTTGGTTTGAATTGATTGAAGCAATGTTTAATTCTCTATTGCTCTCGCGCGTGGTTGAACGTACCCAATCTCGCACAAGATGCTTTAACCAAACCATTGACAAAAAAAAGATCTGCGTGTGTCCTTCTCAATCCTCTCCCCTCCTCGTCCCCACCAAATCAACCCCGTGCAACTGCAAAAATGGTTTAGCTTTGGTTTTCCTACTATGTACTCTATGTGCTTACCGTGTCTGTGTATAAACGACCAATCAAAGAAGGATGAAGGAAAAAGCTAGGGGACAAAGGGGAAGAGAACAAGAAGCCAAAAGTAGATAGATCGAGAGGAGCTCCACATGAGTTTATCTGTTTCTATTGGAGTCCGGCTCCGGCCTGCCCCCACACACATGTTGGTGATCTAGCTATCTCATATATGCAACGTTGGTTGTTGGTTTGATTGAAACAATGTTTAATCTCTCTCTCTCTCGTGCACGAACGTACCGGATCTTGCACAGAAAACAACATACTTCAACCAAACCATTGACAAGAAAGATCTGTGTGTCCTTCTCAATCCACCCATGCCATCAACTCTGTGCAAATGCCAAAATGCCTCAAGCTTTTCTATGTGCTACCGTGTGTCTGTGTATAAACAACCAATCAGAGAAGGATGAAAGAAAAAGCTAGTAGGTGATGACAAGGGGGAACAGAAGAACAAGCCAAAAGTTGATAGATCAAGGAGCTCTACATGGTTTTATTGGACTCCGGCCAGCCTGCCCCACATGTCAGTCCAGGCCCGCTGTGCTCTGCTCTCCGCCGGCCTGCTCGACCTTCAATTCAGAATTCACTTCACTTCACCCCGCCGGCCACCGAAAGCCCGTCGCCTGCAGCGTGCCGCCGGAACACCATGGCGCACTCGGGCAGCTCGCCGAGGCCCTCGAACATGGCGTCCTCCTCGCCCCCTGCTTCCCCGTAGTCGAACAGTCCGCCGACGAAATCGTCGGGGAGGCGGGGCGCGGCGGGCGGGCGGCGGCGCCGAAGAACATCGGCCCGTACAGCATCTCGTCCGCCGCCTCGACGTCCGAGGGCGACGCCGAGGAGGTGACGGACACGCCGTCGTAGAGCCACCTGAACTCGTCGTGCACCTCGACGGTGGCGGCCGCGGCGCCGACCTCGGTCTCGGCTGCTGCAGCCGCATGCGCCCCGCCGTCGCAAACCGTGGCAGCGACGACGACGTCGTGGTGGCTGCCGGATGACGGTGACTCCGCCGGCTCCGGCGCGACGGGCTGCTGCTGCGCCGCCTTTGGCTTCGGGGCCTGCTGGCGGTTCTGCGCCCTCGCCACGGCGTCCGAGTGGCTGTGCTCGAACGAGTAGGTCACGATCACCTTGTCCGGTTCCGTTCGGCTCCGCTCCACCTGCTTCCTCGCCGGGCATCCCTTGGAGCTGCTGCACCTGTAGTAAGCCCTGCTCCCGACGCCAAATTCGAAAACCCCAGATCAGCAAAACACTACAGAAATCTTAGGGGCAGTGAGGCACCCACAAACACAAGAACTCGAAGAACAAGATGGGAGCGGCCATGTAACCATGGATGCATGATGGTTGATTGCTTCAATCTAGAACGTGTCGTGTACCTCGGAAAAGGCGAGCCCTTGATGGGCTTCTGGCCGTACTTGCGCCACGCCCACGAGTCCGTCGGCGTGTTGCCCTCGCCGACGCCCTTGGGCCGAGGGCCACTGACATCGGCCAGCGGCACGGTGACCACCCGCTTGTTCGCCGACCGTCTCCTCCCGGTACCGGTAGTAGTAGTAGCAGCCGGCGACGTCGACGGTGCCGCACCCACACCCGCACCCACAGGTGACACCGGCGACCCTGGGCAATCAGCCGACGACGAAGCGCCACCACCAACAGCGCCAGCCTTGCTCTCGCCGCCGCCGGACACCGTCGGCGATGACGCCGCCGCCCCGTCGCTCCACTCGCCGTCCATTTGCCCGGCCAGCCCCAGAGAAGAAATCGCCGTGATGATCAGCTGGAGACAACAGACAAGACAACGGGCGCGGCGTGGCCGGTTAGCCGGAGCAGTTGTTCGTCTCGGCGTGATCCGAATCCGATGTCACCACAAGCTGCTGCCCCGAGGCGCGCGGGATATAAAGAAGAAGGCAACGGTGTGGTGTGGAAGTGAGCTAGCTAAACTAGTACCACGAGGCTACTAGCTACGTACGTCGCGGTGACGGGCGGTGCGTTCGTGCGCGCGGTGTGATTGGCGGGGAGGACGTGGGGTTTTGTGGGCGCGCACGCTGGCTGAGCTGAGGTGAGAGACGGCGGCGAGGAAGTTAAACAAAGGGGAGAGCGAGACAGCCAGACAAGCTGCCTGAGACGACGAGCGCGAGCAAGCGTGCGACGGCGACGTCTCCCCAACTATCCCTCCGTCTTGATGATCGATCGATCAGCGTCCCGTCCCGGCCTCATCTGTCAGCGGTTGCTTCGCTTATTCTTTGGATCGATCGGGAATTTTAGACGACAAGTACTACGTGTTAATTAGTTGTCTTATGAGAATTTTTATCGTGCTCGGAGGAACCGACGGTTCCTCCCGTTAATTTCATCTCAGCTAGTTCCTCTCCTCTATTCTCGTAAAAAGGGTAGTTTAGTACTTTTCGTGGGTCCAGAGTCTTCCTCACTCCTTTCCTCCTCCCGCCTGGAGCCATGGAGGCCGCCGCCGCCAGACCGAGGACACGCAGGGCGGCGTATGGATGACCCGCCGCCGCCGCAGGCGAATAGAATGGCGAGGAGGAGCCGCCCCCGCGCAGGACGGAGGTCGCGCCCGCGTGCGGCGGAGCTCACGTACGCGTCCGGCTGCGCCCGCGGACGGCCAGCACCAGCGCACAGCGGAGCTCGCCGACGCGTCGAGCAGCGCCCGCGCTCGCGGCGGAGCTCGACCCGCGTCCACCACTCAGCACCGTCGGTCGTCGAGGGGAAGCCGTGGCGTCCGCCACCGCAGTGGGGAAGCAGCCGTCCGTCGTAGCTTGCCAGCCAGCGAGCTGCCGGACTACCAAGCAGAAACACTCGGAGCTAGTACATTCATGTAGCCATGACTACCATGCAGAACAAACCATGACACCCTCATTGTTATTCTCTCGTCACCCGCCATGTCCAGCTGCTGATGACGAGCATCCGTTGGCCACGCGTACGTTGCCTCCTTACTCGCCCTGGTGCTCGCCGACGGTGACGTGACGACGCATGGCTTCTTTTCTTGGGCTCGGGCGGCGGCTTCTTGTCCGGGGAACCGGATGAACGAAGCAAGAAGAACCTCATCAAATTAAAAAGACCATTATACCCTTTAATATTTATTATAATTCAGATTCGCGCGTCTTGCTCCTACGCGGCTTTGCCTCATATTTGGTTCTCTATTTTAACCGATGGGATCGCACCAAATGAAGGGCTCATATTAATTAACGTACGTGAAAAAAACTCTCTTGTCTTATACATCTAGATTCTTTTATAGGAGCACTATTAATTAACGTACGCATCCATATTATGCATTGGAGTGGTTGGTGCTGCGTGATAGCAGACGAGCGTGAGTGGTTTCGAACCGATGAAGCAATAATCAGCAGCAGGAGCAGCTTCGGCCGGTTTGCCGTCATGCCCATGCGCTGCAACAGTGACTGTAACCGAGACGTGCATGACAGTGGCGGCTCATTTCTGAGACGGAGCCCGATCGAGCGGCAGATCCCATCATCCCACGCGTTTCTATCGAGGGTCACATTGACAACTGGAGTACGTACATACTCTACTCGGGAATTCTTTTGCCGCCTAGTACTCCTATAGTTAAAAGAATCTAGATTCTAGAGACTAGAGGTGTGGGATATTTCAGCAGATGCGTCAAGCTAAGAGACAGGAGTAAGGTCGTGGTAATTCAGGACAGGACTTGTCGTTATCCCCATTGCTTGGGCAAGAAACAACAACTTCGCTACCAGCCACTAGTACCATTTCTTCTTGAGAATTTACAAGTCGATTACTTCCTCTTGGAGTATATACGATACTATATGATATATATTGTGGCCTGGGTCAAATTGACCTTTGGAACGCTGGGAACTGAAGGCTGCCTAATCCCATTCCCTGGACGGCAGGACGTCATGTCAGACATATTCCTTAGCAGCTTCGTGTTTGACAGATCGACCCAACCGCAGTCATCAGCATCATTGGTGAACACGGCCTTGCTCAAATATAATTCTTGCATGGAAATAGACATCACGCGTTCCACACATCCACTGCAACACGGACGACGAAGCCATCGTTTTGTTTTGTTTCGCGAAATTCTTGGGTCGTGCTCTCACGGGTGGCATCACAATCCTTCTCGGCTGCTGAATTTTTCTTTATCCCTCGGATGTTGTCATCGAACATCGATCGATCCTGACTCGTGATCAGTCCTGATGACTTGTTCAACCGAGGCCTCAATCATGAGGTGGCAAGAGGCATCTCGTCTCGCTCACCGCTACCTCATCACCTCCCATATAAAACTCCATCCCGTTTGACAAAATGCTCAACCACCGGTTAGTTTATCTGATGATCGGAAGAGAGGTTGTATAGTGCAACTTCATGTATGGGCTGCTCAAGCTTCCCTAGCTATAGCATCTGATGGGAACGCGGGAACAGCTGGTGTTTTTGAGATAGAAAAAGGAAGCAGAAAATGATTGTGGCATATGTTAAGCTGATCACCAGCAGAATGCAGCATTGCATGTCTGTATGAATAGAATTAGCATCACCATCAGGAGCGCAATCTGGGGCTGTTTGATCCATACACACTCAACTGCTCATCAAGCCCGTGGAGGGCATCATGCATGGGACAAGGTCTTCTAGTTTATGTCCGAACTAGTTGTTTCGATTATGAACTACTATGAGATTTAGTACATCTAATCTAGAATGAGCACACAAGATTGAAGCCTCGCCTCAGTCATTGAAACTTAATAAGGCACGGTTGAAGCCTTACCTCAGCTAGTGAAGCTTTAGTATTTACACGTTGATGGAAAGAATAAATCACTCACCATGCTTTCATCACATCTGTAGTCTGTGGAAATATATTTATCATATTTTTATATATAAAACTATAGTATAGTATGGAACTATATTTATCATCTGTTTTTTTTTTTTTCTAAAAAAATCAGAGGCAGTGTGCATCGAGCCAGCGTCTATGGAACAGAATTCCAAGGCATTTGTGCCTGAGAGGGCCGCACGGAAAAGCCCCTTTAAGCAGCCCATCCAAATTGGGCCGTTAGTACAAGGTTTCTTGGAAGCCCACATTAACGTCACAGCCCACGGGCAGGGACACTGACCACCGGAGGATTCGGAGCCTTTCGAAGCGCAGCTCCGCCGCATCCACCAAAGCGGGGAGAAAACAGAGCGGCCGCCGCGCTCTGCTCTGTCCCCCTCTGCCTCAGGCTTCGATTCCAGCGGTCAGCACCCTCTCGCGCCGCCGCCGCCGCCATGAAGGCCATAGGGAGCGGCGGGGAGTGGTGGTGGAACCTCCCGTCTCTCCGCCGCAAGTCCGACTCCCGCCGCCGGGGCCGCCGCAACACTGACCCCCGCGGCCGCCGCCGCGGTCCCCGACGGGAGCCGCTCTCGTCCTCCTCCTCCTCGGAATCCATCGAGCAGGGCCGCGGCTGGCCCATCGAATTCCCCTTTAGGCAGGCTGTCACGGCGGCCTCTCTCACCTTCACCGGCGACACCATCGCGCAAGTGCGCAGCCGCATCGTCGACCGCCGAAGATGCTGTCCTGACTCCGACACCAAGGTCACCCGCACCCCTTTGTCATGCACCCTTGAATGCTTAGCCGACTTTGTAGTGTTTTTTAGTACTGCATCCGTTTCAAATTAGAAGATGTCATTGGTTTTACTCCTATAATTTGGAATGGAGGGAGTAGAAAGCTTGAAAGCAACTTAAATCCACATAGATTTTTTTGTTTTGTATGACTGTATCTCGAGACCATAGCAGATGCCAACTCCACGCAATCCCACTTCAGTATTATTTACCTTCAAATGCAGATTAAATTGTAATGCTTATGTATGTGCAATGTGCAGTGCACGTGTGATCCAACACGACCAAATCATTTTTTTGGATAGTATATATGGTGCTGGCATTGTAGCATTGGGCATTCTAATGAATGCTTGTGCAGCACATCATACTGTGATTCTGATATCTATAGTATATACGGTGCTGGCATTGTAGCATTGGGCATTCTAATGAATGCTTGTGCAGCACATCATATTGTGATTCTGATATCTATCGAGGTGCTCGTTTCAGGAACTCATACCAGACATATTGCTGAACCATGATTGGATTCGTGCGCTTCGTATGGCTTCCTATGGATTTCTTCTTTATGGTCCTGGTTCATACGCATGGTATCAGTTCCTTGATCGGTGCATGCCCAAGCAGACGTTTGTAAATTTGTCTGCTAAGGTATGCTTTGCTTCTCTATTGTAGCCTAATGCGCTGGGCTATATAAGTTTTTTAATGTAAAGCATTCTTTTTCTTATAACTATTTGTCATTTCAGGTCATCCTGAACCAGATTGTGCTTGGTCCTTGTGTTATTGCCGTAATTTTTGCTTGGAACAACTTATGGTTGGGGAAACTTTCAGAACTCCCATCCAAATATCAGAATGATGCCCTTCCGACGCTTCTCACAGGGTTTAAGTTTTGGATTCCTGTATCGATTGTCAACTTCGGGTACGGATACTTGGCTTGCCATTTTTCGTATTCATCTGAGATGATTATAATCATGGCTATGGTTGAATAAACTGGGTGCCTTTTTAATTGTTGCTTAATCCATTAGAGCAATGCAACTGTTTTTTATGCTAGTTTTTTATGTGCATACCAGGGTGATTCCTTTGCCTGCTCGTGTCGCCTTCATGTCCTCTTGTTCAATTTTTGGAACTTTTATCTGTCCACCGCAATGAGCAAATGAAACCTCCAGTTGTCAGGTTGGCCTTTACCCAACTCAATCTTCAACCTAAAGACTTCTGTTGCCTCAGTTTACATTTTATTTGGTAAGCTGATGTGGATCATTTCATGCACAGTTGCCTACCTGTCTGGAACTTTCTGCTGAACAATCTGACATGGTTCCTGATACTGATGGAGGGTGCAAAATGTATGTAATTCAGCTCAGTCTGGTTGGATTCATTAAACAGAGGAGCATCCCAAGGAGTTAGTTTCAGCAGGCATAACAGTGTTGTAAGGTCTGTCCTTGGACTGTCCTTGTGGTCTAGTGATATTAAACTGTGAGGCCTTGCTCAGATGTTGATGAGCACAAAGGTCAATGGAGGTGTGCAGTTTTGTCTAATCATGCATGGAGCATTTGGCTCCAATTTGACTTCAAAATAATGTAGTTCAGTTTGTTATGTGGGATGTGTATTGTATTAATAAACCTATTATCCGTTTCCCTGACCAGACCATCTACCTTGGAGATCAAAGAAATTTGAGTTCCCCGCCTGCTTGATTAGAAGTGCATCTGTTTGCACGACGATCATGACCCCTAACTTAACATGGAGCCCTCCAAATCTTTCTACCCGGCAGGGGAACTGGACGTTGAAGATGACATGAGCCCCTTTACTCTTCTGTTCTAGATCCAACTGCTGCCCTGCCGCTGCTGGCCAGAATGTCTGAACTGAAAAGGATCCATCAGAATTTAGGGTATGTTTGGTTCAAGACGCATGACATCACGCTGCAAGTGTGGTGAACAATTTCGGCGCCAGACCTTAGGACGTTAGTCAAGGTTTGGCGTGCCGAATATCTGGTCACCAAGCAAGCACCAGACTAAAGAACCTTCGGGTGTCTCCCGATGCATTCCTTGTTGGCTGTTAAGACAGTTTAGCTCAATCATAGGACATAATCTTCAGTGTCCGAAAAACTATAAACCAGAACACTATAAGACACTATAAGCCAGTCAGAAAATCCGTCACCTTCAAATTGTTTCAAAGAGTAAAAAAACTGAGTTACTTTTTTTCCCCTTTCCAATTATTCAGTATATAACTGGGCACTGTAGTGGGAAGTCTAATAAAATAGTACAGCTCAATCATGCGACACAATGTTCAGTGTCCATGGAGACCAAAGACATTTATTAAACTTCCGAGTACAAAGCTTTTATTTTGGTCTGCCTATAAAAAAAAATTACACAGCATTTTGACAGAAGAATTTGCTATGTCACTTCTATCATCGTTTTTTTTACATGTCAGGAAATATACAGAATTGAGAAAAAAAAAGGATCTACAAACTGACACGGCTACAGCCTACAAGGTACAGACAGAATAAATTATGAATGCTAAGTTAACAGCTTGTAAAATCTACGACTTAAATTCTTCTATCGTGGAGATTTGGTCGAAATGCATCTTCCACACAATATGAGCCTTGATATAGCGTGTGACCTTCGATTCTTGACCTTAATTGAAGAAAGCTGCGGGGAAATAATTGAGTTAGTCGGAGAAGGTAAATCATCAAGCACAACTCTATTTTAAGCCAAGCAGGATTTCAAATGCTCTGTTGCTACTAATGCTATCCTGACCTAGCTACAAAAAACTTGTATAAGAATATAATCACAAAAGTGCTCTGTTGCAACCACACAAAACCTCAAAAGCTATTATAACTCTGACCTCAATTTTGGCAAAATATTGCCATCACTAGAGGAGTATAAATAAAAGGAAGCTAATCTTCACTTGTTTACGCTCTGCAGCCATATCAGTGAGATGTAGGATGGCAGAAATCAATTGAGCGTGCAAGAAAGATGAGTAGATGACACTTGACACTGGCTTCTTGTATCTCTCGCTTTTGTTGCTTGTTTTTAAGTTTGTTGGCCCTGATACCGGCGGGTATTGGGCGTCTGAAGGTTTAAAACTGCGCTGTAATGGACATCTGCTCTCTTATTAATAGTAAAAGGCCATGGACATCTGCTCTCTTACTAATGGTAAAAGGCCAGGGCTGGTTTTGGCCCTTGAACTCTAAAAAAAGATGAGTAGATGACACTAATTCTCTTTTCTTCAGAATCAAGAGTCCCAGAATGTTCCTCTCCCCTGGCACTTGGTTAATCTGTTTAGAGGAATGGTAGTATGGTACTCTTCTACTTAAACAAATTCGTGACAAGATAAGATCTACTTTAAAGAGTCAGACTAATATGTGTATAAACGAGTCAGTGAGAAGATATATCAAATCCACGTACATGTTCAGGCGAAAAGGAGACTGCGAACTATCCAGACTTTAAGTACCATCCAGTGAAAATACATGATTAACTGTGGTCTGTTCGATGCAGCCACAATATTTTTTCAGATAAGTTTTTTTTTTTAGAACATATGCAAATGAGTTGTCTCAAATTTTGTCAGACTAATATGCAAAATGAGTTCTCAACTTCTGCCAGACTAATATGTAAACGAGTCAGAGTCTCAGAGATGAAAATAGCTGATACAAGCTAAAATGAAAGTTTCACCCAATAACACTGAATTATTGGTATCCACAGATTATGATATAATGCAAATATGAAAGACTACCTTCCGACGAGTCCTTGAGGTTCTCCAACAAAGTAGACTCGATTTAGGCTCCAATCTCCTGCGTACAAATACTTTCCCGGTGAGAAACATGCAATACAAGTGCACAACCTCAATTGACAAATGAGTCAACTGTCTGGTACAATGGTATGGTATTACCCCCTACATGTTTAATGATCCTAATTATTATGAGACCATTGGGTCTTGGCAGAACTTCTTTCATACAAGATGTATTTTATTTCTAATTTGAAAACACACAAGCATGACTGCATGAGTTCTTATATAAGTTTGACTGAATTGATTGCAGGATAACAACACTTACAAATTCTCTTTCTCTAGCTTTTCAGCAATTGACATAGCTTTTTGTCTAGACCAGCCTCCTCGTTGAGAACAAGCTTCTGCCCTCCCAATAACATGAGCAAGAGATACCTTTCCTTTTACTATGCTCCTCTGTCGATGCTGTATGTTCCCATTTCTTCCTTTTCGATTAAGCATGCTCTCTTGGTTTGGTGGTGACAAAGCTTCTTCCTCCCATAAATTCTCCTTTCTTCTTTCATTTATGTCAAGAACACCATTATTTGTTTGAGCATGCCAATGCATGTGAGAAGGTCCAACTTCAATTATTTCACCTTCTGTTAATATGTGGGGATCAGATTGCATCCATCTAGTCTTACTAGAGTTAGCTCCCTTCACAAAACTATCCCTTTTTAAGCCTCGTAATTAGATTCTCACCTCCAGAAGAGAGTGGGCTATGTTTAGTAAAGGTCCTCCTCAGTGTCGCATTGGAGTCATTCTCGGGTAAGGAGACATTGATGGAGCATGACCTGCTTTTTGTGTCATTCTTTGATTCATATCGGATTTCAAGTATTATAGCAGAACGAAGAACAGACTCAAATGCCTGCAAAATCTGAGCTCTGTAGTTTTTCGGCTTTGGACTTATTGATACGTGAGCTAAATATTAGTTGCACTGTTGGTGCTGTTGGAAGAAAGGAAGCTGATGTTAGAAAATGACCTTTCCATCAAGTACTCAAGTGGAAGACCACATAAAGTTATGCAGATTGAGATTGAGAACGCCAATTAACCACTATCAGAGGCATTGCAGTTTAGAATATATGTGCAAGGAAATAACAGTAAAAAGTTAAGGCAGTACAAATAGAATTTGATGAGCTTAGCTAGCTACATGCTTCTACATTGCTACTTTCTTCCATACACTTAGACTTCAGCTGTAAAGTTCTAATGTTTGTATTCCTACACTTAAAAGGAAGCTATAAACCCAGTGATAGATATCCAATACATTGCTCATAGCTGAGATAAGCAAGAGTGCGCATCCTACTTCAGAAAAAAAAAAAAAATCCAAGAGTTACTAGAAACACCAATACCACAAACAAAACCAAGCAAAAACTTGGTTCAAATGTCTTTTATACTTTTATACAAACTATTTCTAAAAGACCTTTTCCTCTCTGTTTTAAGCACTGAATCTCTCTTTTTTTTTTTTTTTTTTTTTTGTGAATATTAAGCACTGAATTACGGAAAACTTATTCTTGGACAGATTGTGATGATTGCAAAAACTGATATGGATAACAGATTAAGAACCTCACCTGTGCCTAGGCTAACAGACTTTAGCCTGGCCTCTTTAGCCATCATTTTTCTCAATGTGTCTGATTCGATGCTCTCAAGCACAGCTTGCCAGATCATTTCATTTTCCGGTTTTCTGTGTTTAGTTCCGTCATTTGTTCTGACAGAACTGGTTGACAACACACGACCATTTTCTGTGTGTTCAACAGTTCTCCTTTCCCCATAAGACGTGCCTGCCAGGTTACCTTTATGCTCAACTGCTGAGGCCCTCCCTATACCCTTATCAGGAAAGGAACCAACCAGCACACCATGGTTCAAACTTGTACTAGTTGATGAGCTAGGCAACAGGTACTGTTTATCAGGAGCAAGCTGAAGCAGAGCAGCTGTAAGCCAGGTTGTCTTGTCACTAGAAACCCTCAACTGCTTTTCAGCTTCAGATAGTGTTTTCAAGGCCTGGCATGTAGCTTTTCCATATCTTCCTTTGACACTGGAAATCATGGAAAAGGAAAAGGAAAAGGAACTAGATTATACCAATGCAGAATGTTACCATAAGAGAACAGTGATGCTGAAAGACAATACATATTTTAAACTATACTGTGGTTAATGATCATCACTTACAGGTAGGACGTTTGAAGAACTTTCTCCTGGGCCTTTCTCGAGTAAATGCATAGGAACCAGCAAGAATATCAGTAATTATTGTGGCAAGTTGAGACATCAGTGCTAAAGGCTCAACACGGTTTCTGTGATGTCTCGTAGTGTCTTCACTGTGTTCACCGTATCAGCAGATAGTGCCAAGTCAAGCAAGTCAACCAGTTTATCATCAGACACCAGGCCAACCTGTAAAACAAACGGAGAACTAACATATTATTATTGTGTCAAAGTAGACCGGATGATGAAGAGAACTAAATGAAAACAGACTTGTTATCCCTGTCACAGGGATACAAAATCAGTTACTACCTTAGTTCAGCACAGAAATAATAATACACCAGTAAGATAGTAGCGCTTGCAATTTGCATCTGTCTATACTTTACAGGATGTTTGAATACTAGATTATATGGGGAAAGAAATTTGCACATTACTATCTATTTAATTATACGACATGTTTCAGCAGCACTAAAGATCTTGACCGTAAAATCCTCCAGAAATTTATATTCAGCCATAGAAATTGCAAAGTAACTGAGCAAAAAAGAAAATAGATTACGCTGTAATGCTTGTGAGATATCTTACCAATTCTTGGACAAGAGACAAGGAAATCCTTTGTCCCAGCAAACTGAGTTGATCAAGAGTCATCTCAGCATCCCTCAAAGATCCATCAGAACGGGATGCAATTAGCTTCAGTGCATCTTTATCAACATCTAGACTCTCACTGGTGCAAATCCACTGCAATGTATTGACAATGTCGGACTCCCTCAGCTTTGGGAAAAAGAACTTCTGGCATCTCGACAGGATGATATGAGGAAGTTCAAGGTTTGGACTGACAAGGATAAACACAACACGACGGGCGCCCGGTCCACAACTTTAGAGATAGCACTCCAAGTATCAGCTGGCAGCGTATCACAGTCATCAAATATAAACACCCTGTAGTGTGATGGTGCTGGTGAAAGCATCACATTATCGAGGACATCCACAATGCCATCCATGTCGATGTTGCCAACAGGCCCAATCTCCATCAGGCTCCTGCTCTTGCCAATATTGTGAGCGATGCACGACGTGCACGAGTCACAGGGCCTGGGGTGCTCAGAGGAGAGGCAATTGAGCGCCTTGGCGAAGACGCGCGCACATGAAGTCTTGCCCGTGCCATGTGGCCCATAGAACACATACACCAAACCAATCTTCCTCCTCAGGATGGCGTTGGACAGCGCCTGCACCACCAAGCTCTGGCCAACAACGTCTTTGAACGTCTTTGGTGCGAATTTCTGTGTCAGACTACGGTGACGCCCACGGCCATGGTGTGAGGCCTGTGACTTCTGCCCTGACCGAGACTCCGACAGCAGGTCGGAGTCCATCTCGCTGGTCTGGTTAGAGAAAATCCCAAGCTCTCCAGAGTAGCTTCCAGAGATGGCGTCAATGTGGTGGCGATTGCGAGCACCGGAGGTGGCAGCCTCAACAAGCAGGGGCAGCGCGTCCGAGTCCGAACTGGTCGACGAGGCCAGCCTCTCGGACTTGACAGGGAAAAGGGGGCGCGAGCCCGCATTGACGCGGCCACCTGAGGCGGCGGCTTCTTCAGACTTCCTCCCCGCCGCCGACTTGGAGTCGGAGAGGCCGCACGAAAGGCTGCGGCCGGCCATGTCGAGGATAGACTTGCCGCGGTGGTGCAGACGCGACCAGTTCCACGGAATGCCACAGACGTTGCGCGAGTCCTGCGGCAAATGCTGCTGCAGCTCCTCCCCCGCCATCGTCGTCGTCGCCGCTGCCATGGAACAGGTACTTGTTGCCGCAGACGGCCTCCTGGGAGCTGGAGTTGACGGATAGCGCGGCCGCGCGGTCCGGAGGCAGCTTACTGACAGCGGTGGCGCGGCGGCCGCCGCCCCGGCGTTTGAACCGGCGGGGCGGGCGTCGGCCGGGTTTCGGATGGGGGTGGGGGTTCTCGGCGAACTGTTCCAGGAGCGTCTTGAGCGCCCCGCGGTGCGGCGGGACTTGGCGCTGGCGGCGGGGAGATCGACGTCGTCCTCGGTGTCGGCGTCGGCGTCGGGGTCGGCCGCCACCCTGGACGACTCGACGGAGCGGCGCGTGGACGGGTCCCGGAGCGATCGCGAGCGCTGGAGCGCGAGGAGGTCGCGCATCAGCGACGCGGACGCCACGGACGCCGGGCTCCGCCTCCTGCTCGACGACGACGCGCCACCCGCTCCCGCTCCCCGTGGCCGTGACCGTGGTGGTGGCGGAGGTGGATGCAGTTGGTGAGGTGCGCGTGGCCGCGGAGGTGCCCCCGGCCGCGGCACGGTCGGGCGCCGGCATTGTCTTCTTCCCCGGTAGTGGTACCACTACTTGCCCTCAGTGAGGCAGGCGCGAGCCCGGGGAGGGGGAGACAAAAAGGACGGCCGCCTCCGCTAGGCCATTTGAGGCCGGCGGCCGGTGTGATTAAGGCGGTGTGGTTCGGAGATTTCGCCTTTTTCGTTGGATCATGGAGGGTTTCACGGGAAGAGCGACGGGGGAGGAGAGTTGGGTGTGTGACGGGGTGGGTGGCCAGTGGCCTCCGCCTCGTGCCGGGTGTGCGAGCGAGCGGTGCTTTCGGAGCTCGCGCCCGCGGCGTCGGGGTCCTCGGCGGGGCGGACGGGGGGGGAATCAGTTCAGAGTTCAGAAGGGAAGCCAGAGCACGGCATGGGGCCACGAGGGGGCAATCAGGCAATGGGCCCTGGGGTCCGCGCGTCTGCGGCGGGCGTGGCTGCACGAGGCTACGGGCACCCGATCGGCAGAAGCCCAAAGCTATGCCCCGTCTGTCACGGTCGGCAAAACAGGAAGCTGGGGACTGGAGCGTCACACTGTTTCGCTTCCTGTTTTTTTTTTTTTTTTTGTGGTAACTGTTTCGCTTCCTGTTGGAGCGCTGCTGGTGTGCAGTTCTCGCCTCGCCTTGCCCGCGGAAGCTGCCGCAACAATAGTCCGTTGACACGACGCGGCAGAATGCGCCGTGGGCCGTGGTGGCCTTTGGCTGCGGCATACCCGTGAGAGTTTTCCTGCCCCTTTATAAAAGTTTGTTTTTGGCGCAAAGGCCCTTTAAAAAATTTCTTGACCTATGTGTTCAACTTAAATTTCGTTTTTGCCCCACGCACCCTTCCGTCCAACTTCCGCTTAGTTTTCACCGTCTGGTGCGCACTGACAAGTGGGTCAGTCGATGCCAATGTCGAAAATACTCTTCTCTTGTATCTCTGCCTTCTCCCTTCTTTCTCTGCACAGTGGGGCCAAGCTGTAAGAGTCTTCGTTCTATCTCATGTATGGAGATATACAAAGCGAGAGTATGTAAAACGAGAGTATGTACTCGTACATTTTTTTTTTGAGATATACAAAACGCGAGACTATGTACTCGTACATTTTTTGAGAATAAAATATATGTTACTTTTGTGAGAAGGGAGCATGAGCCTGTTTACCGACCGTCTCTACTACCGACTTTGTGAGAAAAAGATCGCCTACACTGGCTTAATCTTTGTGATAAAAAATCACTGACCTACTTACTGATAAGCCAAGCGAACAGGGCCACATGTGTATATATTTTTCTCAACAAAATTACACCAATGTAATACTGATCAAATCATCGTCATCGGTGGTAAAAGTCCAAAGATATAGTTGAATCAGTCTTTAGTGCCAATTCCTGCAACCTATCTACGACGACGGGCAACAGCTGCAGATCGGAGCAGCTTCACAGGCGAGCTGGATCTGGATCCAGGCCACGAACAGAAGGCCGGTTTTTCTCCGAGGCCGACGCGGAGCTCGTGGCCGCGCAGGTGGTGGCCGTGCAGGCTGCGGCACGCGCTGCGCGCCATCTCATCGTCGGGGTACTCCACGAAGGCCGTGCAGGTCGCCACTGGAGCACAGGCACGCCGCCGGCCCGCCGGAGCCAACGCGCCGCGCGCGCGAGCTCCGTCGAGCGCTCGCCCGGCGCCGGCCTGCGCGCTCGCCCGATGCCTGCCGGTGGTCCTTGTGCTCGACCGATGGCCGGGGAGGCGGGGAGGCAGCCCACAGCCCGTGTAACGGCGGCGGCCGCACTGGCCTGCCTGCTCATGCCACCGGCGGCGGATTCCCTCTTGCCCAGCCAGTGATTGGGAAAACAAAAGTGAGGAAGGGGATGATAGTGGGGCCTACATGTCATTGTAGTTGGGAGCTGAGGGTACTTTGGACTTTTTTTTTTTAGTAGTTTGACATCGTTAGGCACAAATGTGAACGGAAGGGTACGTGGAAGGCGAAAAGTTCAAGTTGGGTGATATATAGGTCAAGAAAATTTTTTGAGGGCACACGGGCGACAAGCAAACTTTTATAACGGTATAGAACCCTCTCTACCCGCCCCCGCGATACTCCCGGCCCTACCGTTTTGATTAGCTCCTGCGTCTACTCGGCCGCCGACGCGTCGACGTGACGGATACACGTGATGTCCGCAAGACCGCTTCGCGGCTCAAACTTCAGCTTGCACCACGCCTGTAAAAGAAAGTGCGCCTACCGGCCGCCGGGCGTAGCGCGCCAGCAGGCTACACGTTCTCCGGCCGACGAGCACCGGGTACTGGTGAGTAATTACGCTGAGTCCCGTCCTGCCTGGGTGCATTAGTGCACTTGCCAATGATTTGGCAGTGTTTGGGCGGGCAAATTTCGCAAATTTCCTCGTGGATAACTACGGTCCACGACTAGGGTACAAGAATAAAGAGCGAGTGAGGGGACCTCGTCGAGCAACAGGTGACGCGCCGCTTCGTGGTCCGGTCGTTCGGGGAACGGCTATACGTAGATCGCAGCGCACAGAGAATAATGCCGGCCCCCTCGTATAGTGTAGTATACCGCGCCGGCCCTTCTTGGCCGGCGGCGCGCACGCATACGCATACAAGTGGAAGTGGAAACGAACGGCCGCCGCTCGCTGGGCGAGACATTGGCGATGGCCGATGCCGGGGGCGTCCCTAAGCCCGTGCGGGCGTCGCGGCGACTAACAGGGCCTCCAAAATCAAGGGGCCTCAAATTTACTAAGTACCCTTAATATGTAAAGTAATTATAGGCTTTCTTTAAATTAAAAAATCAACAATAACTGTATTTTTTTGCCAATAAAAATGCCCTCGTACAACATATAATTAAGTTCACGACTCCACGTGATGTGCTACATTTTTGGGAAATAAAGTGGCCGCAACAATTCCGATTCTTTTCAAAAGACGCCGTCGCTATGTCTTCCTATTCCTTTTATTTGCCATCAACGCCGTCGTTCGTTGTGGATCAAAAGAACTAGTCCCAATCCTAGATCGAAGACGTAGATAGAGGCCACGGGCACATGACTTGTCAAGATTGTAGAGCACTCTCCATTTCACCACGTAGCTCAAGTCAGAGCATATGAATCAAGAAATAAAAGCATATGATCTTTTCCGTACCATTGTACTTTGCAATATAAGTAATACATGATATACATAACTACTTTCATGTTTTCATAGTATAGTAGAGATTAGGACTCCACTTATTTTTTTCGTACAGGGCCTCCCATTTTGACGGGACGCCCCTGCCGATGCTCGGCCCATGCTCGATGCTCGAAACTCGATTGCTCGAAACTCGAATCATTACTCCAGATTCTGCTGCAGCATCTGTCAAATGGAGACGGCGGTCGATTCAACAGGATTCTTGCCGGTACTGCGCATGGCAAGGAGGCGCTGAAAGCGAGGAGATCCATGCGCCGCCTTTTGAGTGCGCTGTCGGAATATCCAGGCTCTTGGTGGTGCACGCCATGCAGCAGCGAGAAGGCTCCACGAATCTACGGCAACCAACTCCAAAAATCTTTACAGTGGACAGCCTCTGCCTGAAATGGATGAAGCAAAAAGATCGACGAGGCTTCTGCGAACATGACTGTGGAGTAACGATGCTGACATTCGCAGCTAGTTTTTTTTTCGTTGAAAATGCATGCGTTGATGTTATTTTTTTTTTAATGCGGCAGGCAAGCCCAACATATATTAATAAGTAGAAGAATAGAGAATTACACGCGCAGCAAAGGCGCAAACAACTTCACAGTTGACAGATGTCAAGCTGGACGAGAGGAACTAAATTGACTACTCACAATCTAAAAACAATCAAGAAGAGCGTCATCTAGTTGCCTTTGTCATGGAGACTCCCCCATGTGCGTCCCCTGCCTCCGCCCCAATTGCAGCCGGCAAATACTGCAAAGCTCCAAGTCATCAAGCCTCGCTGCAGCCCGTAACGTATTGACCGCCTTCTCAAGTAGGTCCTGTCCGAAGCTGTCAACGCAGCTTGTGATAGCAATGTCTGACGCCGACGACCCGCCATTGATGAAGTCCAGCTCACGCGCAAGCTTGAGCTGGGCACGTTGTGCCACCGGCACAGAGGAAGGACGAGGACGCAGGCTGGATTGTGTGGGAGCTAGCGGCCTTCGTCGTCTGATCCTTGACCTTCTGGGCTGCTTCTCAACAACCGGAGGTGAGGCCGGTCTTGGTAGCAGCGGCTCGTGAACCTTCCCCTGAACATTTTTCTTGCGTAGGAAGGATGCACAAGCACTGTTGTCCTCTGACTCAGTGCAAGCATCAGCATCCCCTGCTCCCTGCCCGTCCACCTCCTTCTCCAGAGGTGTGGCCAAGTCAGGCAGCTCAACATCTGCACCTTGGGCCGTCTCCGGGCGTTGATGTTATACTAGTACGACTCATGTGCCGCTGAGCGCTGAACAATAAACTTTAATGACATATTAGTAGATGATGAATTTTGAACAAAAGACCATAGCACGGTGGATCCACCGAATCTAATGCCTTGTAGGTCACACAATCCCCATGAGGCACACAATTTTTTTCCCTATCAAATCCTAACCACCACCACCACCACAATTGAGTACGCTAAGCGAATCTCCTTTTCTCCAACACCCCAACAAGCTTTGCTAGAGGATAGACTCTCAACTTGATGTAGGAGTAGTACTTACTTTAGTGCACTACTCTAGCTAGTTACATTTCCCATCACTAAACTGCTAGGAGCACATCTTGTTGCACTAGCTGCGATGAAAAGATGCGAGTAAACACTACTACTAGCTTCTAGGAGCGCTATAGTACTACCCCCATGCTCCCATCAGCATGTGGATAAGTTGTGGGCTAATCTCAGTTGTGTATTTCTAGCTAGAGTAGCCATAGCGGTCCGTAGGTAGAATCTTGGCCTAATCCAGGCATAAACTAGCAGTTGAGCTGGGACTTGGGAACCAGAGCTCCAATCAAACAACGCTCGATTCCGCCGGACTCGGCATCGTGTGTGCCGCCGCACAAGCACAAGCGCTTGCTGCGCTTCTGACTTCTCCCTTCTCCATGCTTGCACATGCATCTGGGCACTGGGCTCTGTCTCTGGCCCGGACAAAAGTAGCTTTGCACTTGCAGCCGCACGCTCGAGTTGACTCGCCAGCGGCCAGGCCTTTTGTTCCCCCTGCATCGCCTTTTGCCCTTCGTCTATCTGAACTCCATTTTGCACTGTTTTCGTGCAAGGCTGTCTGCACTGAACCACGAACTGACAAATGGAACCCGAACAAGAAGTGAGCCGAAAGAAAATGCCCGGACAAGGGCACGGGCCACGGGCAGGCAGCAAATTTGAAATGGCCGTGTCACGAGCCGCCGAGCTTCTTTCCAGTCCGAGCACTATTGTGTGTGTGTGTGTTTGTCGACTGTATCAATTGTGAATACCAACGTGTTTATAATGCTCGTCCGTCATGGAATCTGTTTCTAGCAGCAGTAGCAGTATTAAACAAAAGAATCACCCGACAGACTTCTGATCTTGCTCAAATTTGTTATTGCCGAACTTCTCCGAATCTTTTGCTGCGGTCTTTGTAAATAAACGAAATAAAAGAAGCTGAACAACTCAGAGACGGGCCTGATTTTAATGTGTACAAGATACAATACTTCTTTATATCTTTCTACTATACTTTTTCTTTTGAACTTAAATCCCATCAAGAGGCTTGACTGCTTGAGCCCGCTGTGCAACGGCAATTGCACCAAGTTTCTCCAAAAGCTGATGAGCTCATGCAATCCATGGTGAAAAAAAAGAAAAACTCCAGCCGAACCCGGATCTGAGATCTGGTACGCACACAAAGGTCCCAGTCGCTCATCATCTGGCCTGGCCTGTTTCCAGATCAAAGCCCGTGAATGAATCAAGCAGCAGCAAGCAATCATGAATGCCAGGCCCCAGGTGCATCCGTTGTCCTGACGCTGGAAAATCTTTGCATTAACACAGAGTGAGAGAGAGACATGGCAGTATATGTCGGTACTCGGTACAAGCCATTCCAATGAGAAGGATCAGATAATTGAGCCTCCCTAAGCATTGCACGGGCAGCAATTTCAGGGTAACAACAGGCATTGAACGACAGTACTGGAGGTCAAGCAAAGATCTGGGTTAGGTGCAAAGGATCTGTGCAGGTGATGGCTCAACTAAAAACAGCAGAAAAATAGCCAGCACCAACTGACTGTCCTGTCCTCTAAAACTGTCTACCACATTTAAAACGCCCACATGTGATGAATGTGGCAATGCTAGCCACTGCTGCTTTGACAAAAGGCCCTGGTGCAGAAATGCTGAGAACAGGTATTACACCACTTGTGAAGGCCAAAACAAAGAAGATTGTTCTGAAATAAGATAGCAAAACCACGAAACCTTCAAGGGTCCTTCAGACCCAGTTGACTAGCTAAGACAAAGCAGTAGCTGGGGTACATCATAATATTATTGAAGTTCCAATCAGGTCAACGTCGATGTCAGTGAATAAATGTCATTTACATAATTTACATTGGACCCATTTTTATTTGTGAATTTAACCATCCCTGATCAAATTTGTTGGCTCGCTTAGAACGTACTTTGGAAGTTCATATTTGGCACCTGCAAATATAGTGTACAAGGTGATTAATAATCTGAAAAATCACCAGATCACACCAAACCATCATACGCATACAAAGTACCTCTTTCATCATAGCAAAGCGTCATGTCAGAATTTGATACGATGATGCCAGCACTATCCACTATGGTTTGTGCAAGCGCTAAATCAGAATCTGCAGCAGCTCTAAGTGCGTCCCAAATCTCTGGAGGAAATACAAAGTTAATTTTAGTGTAAAAAACACTGCAGCAAACAGTTATTTTTAACTATTTGACTGTATTTAATTTTCCGTTATCACAGTAACAGAAATAGGGAGGAACCCTTGTTTCGTCAATAAAATAAAATGATTATATCTAGCGTTTTTCAGTGTGTGTATGATCAGCAGAACATAAATATTTATGTAAACAAGACCAGTTCAGTAAATGCATGACAATTGCAAAGCATCTACATGTTCTAAACCTTTTCCGCATAATAAAGTAATATTGCAGATGCTCAAAAAAAAAAAAAAAAAAAGGTAATATTGCAAAACAGCGCTAGTTGAGAAGTATAGTCGTAACAAATTTGCATGGTGATCACAAATTCAAAACCATCTAAAGCTGTCCGTTCCTGGGTGGCATAGCAGATGTCAATTTGCACTCTTGTTACATGACCAGCTATGAACTTATGGTACCTCTATATAACCATGCATTTATTTTCCTTTTAAGACAACAGTTGATATGTCAAATTTACACACCTGCCGTGCCTGGCCTCTATAGCAGGTAAACTAGAGGGGTGAACTGCCATCTAAAGTTGATATTTTCCTTTTAAGACAACAGTTGATATGGTACCTCTATATAACCATGTACTCCTAGCAGGTAAATTTTGTGCCTTGCATGTACTCCTAGCAGGTAAACTAGAGGGGTGAACTGCCAAGACAGCAGAATCAACATTATTTCGATGTGAATTCAAAGTATTTGTGCTGCACATAGTTATAGCAAGGCTCAGTCGAATCAGACCGGCCCATCATTAGGACCAGAAAAAAAGAGTGGTCCAAGTATAAATGCATCACAGATTCACTAATAAATACCGACAACAGATAACTGAAGCTGCCATCAGTAAATATACAATGTACCTTTCTGTCCACCATAGTGAGGAGCAGTATCCCAAAATTCATCACGCATCTGTCTGAGTTGTGCCGGTGTTATCGCTTGGGTGTGCTTCCAAGGCTTTGGCTTTTTTCAACTTCTTACCATTATCTGGAGACAGAGAAAGTGTTGGCCATTAATAAGTGAGTATATCAGCAGAATGATTTCCATTGTAAATAAGCAATGCCATCAGACCATATTCTACCCAGCTAATGCTATCAAGAAACATACAAGATGTGAACAAAACAAAGCCAAATATCGTTCGGAGTAGCTCCAACTCCAAGCATTTATGATAGATGTCATTTTTGCTCTTTCTAAACAAAGATCTGAGCATGCTGAGAAAATACTTCCTCTATTTAAAAAATGACGACGAAATACTTGAATAGACCTGTTAAAAAACAAACCTATTAATTCCTCTAGTAAAAAAAAGTGATGATTTGGATACCGGTGCAGTACCTGATTTTCTTAAAACATTAGATTCAATTGAAAAATTTAAAAATTATCATTATGGCATGCCAACTCATTTTTTGTAATCAAATGGTTAATAGTATCAGCATAACACATGCTTTCCAAAATATCATTATTTTTTTGCTTGGGGAGTAGTCTACAAGCATGTATGTGAAGGCAGGCACTAGTTTTACACTCCATAAATTCTTCACATGATGGTAGAAGATAAAAATTTGTCTTCACCAAAACCTAACTCTAGATTTAAAAGCAATTTTCTTGAGGGATAAAATGTTACAGCTTGATGAACCTTCTAAAGTAGTCCAAACTAGTGCAGTAAGAATGCATCAGATCAGAATCAATAAAAAAAGAGTAAAGTCATGTCCCTTGGTTCAAACAGCATGACCAGTGTTTATCAAACAAGGAGAGGGAACTGCAAGGGCAACCAATCTGCACCTGATGGATAATGTAGGTGCAACCAAGATAATTATCTAACACAAAGCAAATATTCTTAATCAATCAATGGCTTTCCTCCTAGAAATAGATTAAATTATAGCTTCAGTTTATCTTGTGTATCGCTGTATCTTTGATTTTGCTGCCCTAAGTAAAGAAATTTGCTTAACCGATGAAATGGCTTCCCCAAACGACGAGAATAAACCGTCATCTCAGCTAGTCATTCACACTACACTGTACTGCTGTCTCATCTCATCGGCATGAGCAAAGCTGCAGAAGTGCATATATCATATGAAGAATAAACCCGTCCGTTAGTTCCAGTTACTTTCATGACAACCAGTCATATCTTTGTCTCCCCAACAACTGTATGATCTACCCTTTGCCCAAAAAGAGAACAGGTCCTCCATTCAATTGTCTTGTGGCGATACTAGCATATTCTCCCTCCATCTGTTGGCCGAGAACTACATCACGATTCACAAGAAGCTGTGCTACAGAAAAGCCGATCATGGCTCTTCCCTGGTGCCACCATGGTGACCGTCTTCAAGCTCAATTAACCATCGATAGCAGGAGCGTAGCTAATTCGAGTTACCAATCATTGCCCAGTTTACACAAGAACCAACCAAGGACGCTAACAAACTAGCTACCCAGTGTACTCTAAACTCGGTTGAGTCGGTTCCAGGACCGAATTACAGAAGATGCAATAACGGTCACCTAACACAAGATCCCAATCTGAACCATACAGAAAGAAACGGAGAAGAAACAGTAGACTAGGCAGGAGGATAGACCGTCAGTCTTCTTTGGAGTGGATCCAGCGCATCCCATGGCGAAGGCCGATCAGACGGTCATGGGCGCCCGCCTCCCCCTTCTGGAAGCTTCTGGCCTCGGTGGCGCGGCCGCGGCTAGGGGATGGGATGACTTGGGGAGCGACGTGCGAGGCAGCCAGCGGTGGAGAGCTGGAAAGCGGACGCGGAGCAGGAGGTGGAGGGGGCGGTGGACGGGACGGACGCATCGGTAGGTGGTCGCGCACGATGCTAGCCAACAAAAACCGGTGCGGGTCTCGGCGGAGACGCCGAGCCGACGAACAAGCTTTGGTTTTGTTCTCTATTCTTCTTCGGGCTCTTTAGTTCTTGTTTTCTGAAATGGGCTGGCCCGGCTGAGCGTACACGGTTCATAGCCCAAATTCAGACTGGTACCACAAATGGGCTTACAATAACTCAAGCGTGTTTCAGGCCCGTCTTTTTTTTCTCAAAAAAAAAAAAAAGTTTGATTCGTTTTTGAATTCGAAAAAGTCCTTTTAATTCATCGAAGTTCAGTTTACCTCTGCTTTTTGATAACATACCTCTGCAATTCAAAGCCGGACTTTTTAGTTCCTTTATTAACTTTGGAACCGGATCAAAGTTGCTCTGTAGGTGGCTACAATAACAGCTTTTTTTTTCTGACATGGTGCCATATCGACCATGCTTTCTCCGCTATGTCACCTTAAAGATGTAAAACGGACTACATTTTATAATTTGAGAGTCAAATAAATTTAGTAAAAATAATATAGAATATTTGTCTCTCAAATTCGTCTAAATATCTTTTTTTTTGCAAAATTTGTGTAGTAAAATGCCTTAAAACCTGATTTAAGCTTCAAACGATCATAGGATTTTTGTTTCATCTCAGAAAAATATTAAACCAGTTTTGAGGGTTTTTTATTTGTAAATCATGTTATATATTATGGTTCCTAGATTTGTGTTATTTTAATCTTAATAGCCACCTTTTGGTGTTAATTTACTCTAGTTGTAGTTAGTACGCGTTAGTGATTGATACGACATAGAAATTCAAGCGACTTTTAACGATAGAACAATTATTATGTAACCACCTCATCTTGAACACTACAATCAAAAGAAATAAAAACAATACACGTGAAATAAAGGACAGTTCTTTGCAACACCAAAAAAGATTTTTTATGGATAGAGTAGGTCAGATTTTTAATTGCATATAACAAGAAAAATATTTGGTCAACACATAAGATGATGATGTGTCATTGTGTCAGATTTAAATCGAAACTGTTCAAAGATTAGGGAGAATTTTGACATTTTTTTTAAAAAGAGTAGGTTAAAAGTTCCGTTTTCAATTCTGGGAGGTAAATTGAATTTCCATCGAGTTTTTTTTTTTTTTTTTTGGGGGGTGGGGGGGGCTTTTGGTTGTGAATTGTACTGCAAGGGTAGTGAAAATAAATTGGTGCACGACGGGCACATCGACACCTGCGTACACTCCCCTTCCTATGGATGCCACGTACGTGGAGCCCGATGCCATCACTTGTGCCGCATCTAGAGTTGGAGCCATGGTCCGCGCGCCTATTTCCCGATTGGAGCCGCCATCCTCGCGCCTGATTGCCGATTTGGAGGAACTTCTCCAAACTAATGTTTCACAATTGCCGTGAGATGTAGTTGTGGTCCACGTGGCATGTGCCCGTCGCCCACCCAATTTATTTCGGATACGTTATGAAATATGAATCTGTGTCATTATCAATTTTTTTTTCTTTTTTGGTCGCACCGTATTTTTTTTCCCTTTATTATCGTCGTCAAGGAAAGGTTAGGTGTCATGATCCGAGTGGGCCAGCCCGAGAGTGGCTAATTGGGTCAAACGCGACGGCCGCCCGCCCCGAGGAGGGCCGGGCGGCTGCAGGCGGGGGCAGGCCCTGCCGCCGCCGCTTTCCCTCTTCCGCACGACTCCGAGTTTCCTTCGCTTTCAAGTTAGGATTATCTTAGGTAATTTTTGGTGTGCAAGGGGCTATCTCATCTTTAAGGGAGACCCTTATTAGAAAATAATAAAATAAGAATTGCTTATAAAAGGTATTCAAGTCGTATAAGGAAACCTTATAGAGATTGCTTAGATTACAAGTCCCACTAGTCGGGCTATATAAGCAAGAGGCATGTAATCTCTCGGGGACAAGCAAAGTAATAAAGAAAATTACCCCAACTCTCCTGCCTCTCCTGGGCCGCCCCCGCGCCCGCCCTAGCGCCGCCGCCGCCTGCGCCCGCCCCATTGACCACCGCCGCCGCAGCGCCTTCCAGGCTGGCGCGGCCACCGCCACCGCCCTGCACCGTCGCCACCATCCTCATCACCATCCTCTCCCCGATCTTCCCCCAATTCAAGCCCAATCTAGCCAGGAATCGATGGGCCGGTATCAGGAGACCGGGGCGATTCCCACCACCCATGGCTTCCGAGATGAAGGACTTCACCGCGGCGAAGGCGCTCACGACGACAACTGCGCTCGGATCGTCAGCGGCCGATGACATCGAGACTCACCTACGGATGGATGGATGCGTCTACATCACGTCGAGGACCCCGCGCGTCGGCGACGACCACGGAGGGCGGCTCAGCTCGCGGCCGCCGCCGCCGCCGCCGCGGGGGCCGGCCGCCTGCGCCGGCCGCCGCCCCCTCCCTGCCGCGGATCCCGTCGGCGGCTCCGACCCCGCTATCCTCTAGCCCGGGAGAAGATGATGGCGTTGGCGGTGACGCCCGGCCGTCATCGGCGTCACCCTCAACGACACCGCATCGCGGCTACCCTCTCCTCCCCACCGACACCCGCAACCATGCGGGACGCCCCGGCTGAGAGACGGTGCCAACCGCGGCACCCCTGCCCCTACCCGGGCGCCACCGCGGCGCCCGGGGCGATGATGCCGCCCCGGCATCACATCCCCGCTACGTCACTGGCGTCTGCAAGTCCGGGAGTACGGCGGCACCGGCGACCCTAACCTCTGGCCAAGCAAGCTGGAACTCTTGTTCAGCTAACTTGAGATCGCCCCAGCCGACCACGTGAGTTCTGGCTTTTTCACCTTGTGGGTGTTGCTGCGATGCTGGTTCATGGATCTGTCCAAGACAAACTCTCGTCGAGTGGGATGAGTTCACTCATTGCCCTACGCCATCACGCCGGACCACCCACCTACCTCGACACCGGGCGTACGCGCCGCCTTCGGGAGGCAAGGCGAGCGACTACATCGGCGCGCCGAGAACCATGCACTACGCATGGAACTTGAGGGACGGCGCCACCCGTGTCGGCCTCTTCGTGGGAGGCCTACGGGGAGGCGCCGCAACACGCCGAATGGTTCGAGCCTCGTTCGTTGGAGGAGGCCATCGACCTTGCCCGCCGCTACAAACGACGACGAGCCGGGCGACATCAACAAGGACGCCGGTGAAAGGTCCTAATGGCTAGAGGGGGGAGGTGAATAGCCTATTAAAAATTCTTGCAACAACACTAAGCACCCGGGTTAGACAACAAGATGGCGATGCTAATATAAGCGATGCTACAAGCTAGCTATGCAAGCCACAAGTAAATTCTATTGTCCCTAATCATAACAAGGGCTATGTCGCTAGTTTACTCCTAGGTGAACAAGCAATTCTAACCAATTCTACCTCTAGGAGCTAACAAGGCTAAGCTAAACAAACTAGCTACTCAACCTAACAAGCTAAGCACCCTAGCAAGATATACTACCAAGTAAATGCAAAGAGGTGCTCGAATACAATACCACCATTGTCGAGTAGAGGTTGTGGCCAATCACCGTGTACAAGAAATCTCCAACGAGCAAGAACAATGACACGATGATTTTTCACCGGGGTTCACGTGCTTGCCAGCACGCTAAGTCCCCGTTGTGACGACACACTCACTTGACGTATGCTAAGCTTAATGGCCGGTGCCAAATCCCCTATGGGAGCTCAAGCAAACGATCACAAGAGAGGATCCAACAAGCCACGAGCAATCCACTAGTGCTCCTTTCGCGAATCTCCCGCGGGGTAAGGAACGACCCCTCACAATCACCACCGGTGTGGCCTCAAACAAGCTCCACTTGAGCTCAACACCGCCTCTTGCTCCAAGCCGCTAGGGAACCGGGCAAATTCCCAAGAAAACAAGAATCCCGCGGCTTCTCCAAGGATGAAGTGCCTCTAGATGCAACCGATGATGCAATGCACTTCTATCACTCTCAATCTCACCAAGAATCCGAGTTAGTGGTGAAGAAATGAGTGGAGAGGAGTATCAAATGCTCACTAGCAAGTTGGAAGCTTCAAATGTGCAAGAGGGAGCTCCATGAACCAGCCAAATGCATATATATAGGAGTCCCCTCGAAATAGAGCCGTTGCTCTAAAAAATTTGCCTTTAGCAAGACCGGCCGGATGCACCGACCGGAACCACCAGCGGGTCCGGTCCCGTGGTCCGATCGGTGCTTCCGGCCGCTACAGACAAGCGATGGGCCCCACGGTGGCACCCTTGCGTCCATGCGCGTCCGGCCACCGGTTCGGTCGGCACCGGAAGCATCCGGTCGTGGTCGGCCACCGCGTCCCGCAAAAAAAAACCGCCTGGGGGCTCTCTGCCGACGACCGACCGAATGCTCGGTGAGTGCGTCCGGTCGCACCTCGCGGTCGCGTCCGGCCGCCCCGGACAACCGCTTCTTCTTCCTTTTCTTTGCTCTTTGCTTCAAACTTGCTTCGCCTCTTGCCATAGGTTGCCAACACGTCCAAGATGACCACGTTATCACCAATGTTAGCACGTCGAGATGTGTTAGGCAAGATCGAAGTTAGTGCTCTCATGTCCTAAATGCAATATGCAAGTCAATTGGACCTAGAAGCACTTCATGCAAGGATTGTCGCGGCATTCCCTCTTGATAGTCGGCTATCTATCCTATAATGTGATCACACGCTTTATCGTGTCTTGATCACCGAAAAGGAAAACCCTATCAAGATACCTTTGCCTTGATCTCCCGGGTTCCTCTCAAGCCGATCACCGAAGCTTGACGATCCATCATGTCCACCATGTTTGTCCATGTTCATGATCATCATGCTCCTTGTCATCCACCTAATCCTTTCTTAAGTAACACACTTAGAGCAAGGATTAGTCCACAAGTGTGTCATCAATTTCTAAAACCAAACATGAGATTTCAATCTCCCCTTTTTGGTAATTGATGACAACCAACTCACAAAGATTTGAAATAAAATTCAATTGAACTTGAATTGCTTGCCCATAGGAATTTGATCATGAATCAAAGATTGGACAAACATTTTAAGGTTCGGTTTTGGTAGTAGTAGCTCCCCTACATATGTGCTTCCATGTGTTTGGATCAAGTTGGCACATATGTATGGATAGAAATCTTTGGGAGAGAGACTAATACCAAAAGAGATGCTAAGGTTCTAGAATTGGACCTTTGAAGCGTGAAACCATCGGAGTTCTTAGCATCATGTATCTAGACATTCATGAAAAACTCAACATACCCCATGAGATCAACATTATAGGCTAAAATGTGAGCTTTGTCTAGATACAACCTATGCATGCTAGTTGGTCAATACACCAAACAATTTTTAAAAACTAGCATACACCAAGCAATCATGTATATTGAATTTAGATTGCCAATGCAACATTTCATTATGATCATGCACATACAAATGCACAAATAGTCTATGAGCTTGCTCTCCCTATTTGTGTGATCCTTTCCAACATCTTTGTGACTTATTTCTCCCCCTTTGTCAACAATCACCAAAAAGGTATAAATGAGAGAAATCAAGTCAATCAAAGTATCACATGTGGTCTCATCTAGACCACTTGCCTTTCCATGTATTCAAGTTTGAACCAAGGACAACCTTTTTCACACCTCATTTGCATAAGGGTTATCTTGCACCATGTTAGAATACACATCAATAGCGCATTTTCTAGAGTTGACACTAGGATTGCAAGCACATAAACATGTCATATGCCACCACTAGTTCATAGAACCATTCAAAGCTATATTAGTGCCACACATACATTGAAATCATTTGATTTTCCATGAATGAGTCTAGAAAGCATGCATGATGTCTAGATGCACTAACAAGTCCTTAGCAATATATGAATACCATGACAACCAACTTTTACCTTGGGGTTTATCGAAGGAGAGGCATGTCATATAAGTGGGGTGCATCAACTCAAGTTGGAGAAGTCAATAATGTTCAATTCTCCCTTTAGCATGCAAAACCTTTTCTCATCAAGTGGCTTGGTGAATATGTCGGCTAGTTGATCTTCGGTGCCAATGCCCATGATACAAATGTCACCCTTTTGTTGATGATCTCTTATGAAGTGGTGCCTTATATCAATGTGCTTTGTTCTTGGATGTTGAACCGGATTTTGAGTCATCTTCCTTGCACTTTCATTGTCACAATACAATGGGACTTTGTCAAATTGAATCCAAAATCCTTCAATGTTGACCTCATCCAAAGCAATTGAGTGCAACAACTTCCCGCACTAATGTATTCGGCTTCGGCGGTTGAGAGAGCAACACTATTTTGCTTCTTTGAAGACCATGATACTAGTGACCTTCCAAGGAATTGACATGTGCCACTTGTGATCATTCTATTGATCTTGCACCCTCCATAGTCGGAATTCGAATATCCAATCAAATCAAACTTGGATCCCTTTGGATACCATAATCCAACATCTTGTGTGCCCTTCAAGTACCTCACAATTCTCTTTGTTGCCTTGAGGTGACTTTCTCTTGGATCGGATTGATATCTAGCACACATGCCCACACTAAATGCAATGTCCGGTCTTGATGCGGTTGCATAGAGCAAACTACCAATCATAGACCTATACTTCTTTTGCTCAACCATTTTGCCACTAGGGTCGGGGTCTAAGTTTCCATTGGTTCCCATTGGTGTGGACATTGACTTGGCATCTTGAAGATCAAACTTCTTGATCATATTCTTGATGTACTTGCCTTGACTAATGAATGTACCATTCTTCAATTGCTTGATTTGAAGTCCAAGAAAGAATGTGAGCTCTCCAAGCATTGACATCTCAAACTCATTGGCCATCATCTTAGCAAACTCTTCACAAAATTCTTGATTGGTTGACCCAACGATAATGTCATCAACATAGATTTGCAGCACAAACAATTCTTTACCAATCTTCTTGGTGAAGAGAGTGGTGTCCACCTTGCCCATCTTGAACCCTTTAGAGAGGAGAAAATCTCTCAACCTCTCATACCATGCTCTAGGTGCTTGCTTCAAGCCATACAATGCTTTCTTCAACTTGTAGACATGGTTGGGATACTTGTCATCTTCAAAGCCCGGTGGTTGTTCCACATACTCCAACTCATTGATGAAGCCATTCAAGAATGCACTTTTCACATCTATTTGATAGAGCTTGATGTCATGAGCACATGCATAAGCAAGCAAGATTCTAATTGCTTCAAGTCTAGCAACCGGTGCATAGGTCTCTCCAAAGTCAAGACCTTCTACTTGTGTGTACCCTTGAGCTACTAGCCTTGCTTTATTTCTCACAACAATTCCATCTTGATCTTGCTTGTTCTTGAAGACCCACTTGGTTCCAATTACATTATAGTCCTTTGGCCTTTCCACCAATTCCCATACATCATTTCTCTTGAAGTTGTTCAACTCTTCATGCATGGCATTGATCTAATCTTCCTTCTTGAGTGCATTTTCAATGTTCTCCGGTTCTTCTTGTGCTACAAAGGCATGGTGAGCACAAAAAGATGCTAATCTTCTTCTAGTAACCACTCCACTATTGATGTCACCGACAACTTGATCAATTGGATGGTCTCTTGCAATGTTGGAAGGTTGTTGTAATGTAACCTCCTAATTATCGGGCCACACACCGCACTGTCTTTGTCTCAAAGACCTCTGACATACCGTGTGCGAGATGCACCCAATAACTTAAGAAGCTTTGTCGGGTGTCATCGAAACCCCGATTACACCACTCTCATACCGGGATCAACAAAGGAGTAGCTACAACATTACAACATTTGTTACAAAAATATAGATCGAAGTGCGGAAGAATAATAACATTAATTTTATAAAATTGTGAGTAAGTTACATTTAAAAGAACTTAACTTAATTAATTTATGAAGCCGAGTAGACTAGAAGACAACCGGATCATGTCGAGCCCACCGACATAACCTTGGTTAACAAAGACGAGTCAACACCGCAACAAGGGTTAACAAACCCCGAGTGCGGGAGTACTCAACAAGACTTACCCGACTAAAGAAAATAGGAGAAGACTCGGGGATGCTGGTCTTAAGAGTCAAGGTAAGGCTTTAGCAAGAATCAAGAACTCTTTTGCGTAAAAAGCTTACTATAAATGAATCCTTACTTTCAATATTTTTAATTCAGATTAGTAGCTCATATACTCTAGATTATCCTATTCTAGAGCAAACATATTTTTCTTATTCCAACTCTCTTTCCTCAAAAACATATTCCATCATTTACTACGATGAAGGTCGTGAATCGGGTCTCCTTCTCCAGAAGCAACGGCGATCCGCGAATCGATTCAAAACCCGGTTGGGATCCCTAACCACACGACATATGTAGCACTTAAGCTTGCATATATCAACCCTCACTTCGGTTCGTCCAAAAAACGGATTTGGGTCCATCGCCACCCGAGGAGCACGCGATACTCCACCTCCCTACCCCGCCCTAATGACGGTTTGACCAAGAGGGTGGGTACATGCTACTCCCCGCCATCTCTCCACTCCCAAAGGCGCGGTTGTCCGTTCCCGATTTGGCACACCCCGAGATCGAGCTTTAGGGGCATGTGGCCGATTAGGGTCGATCGACACAGGGGTGATCGCGGTCGACGTGCCATTGACCAAAAAGGTCTCGGCGCAATATGCGTTCAAAACGCCCCGATTTCACTCGGGCCAAACAACGGACGGTCCTTAAACGACCAACACGGGACAAGCACGGCTAGGTATCCCGCGGCTTTCAACCTACGCCCCGTCCGATCTCAAATTCATCACTACATCTCTTTCTTTTCCGAAAAACAAGTACCATCTCCTCAAACAAAACATTTTGATGAAAAAGCTTAACTAATTAAGCAGGACTAAGCCTCACTAAGCATTTTCGAAATAAACAAGGTTATCAAGGATGGTATTGAAATAAACAAGGATGGTAATGCAAAGAATTAGGTTATCACTCAACTCCTAATTACTTAATGCAACAAAGCATAGACAAAAGTGATATAAAGCTTTTAAAACATCAAGGAAAGGTTTAATGTAACCGGGCTTGCGTGTTGCGGGGAAAAGTTAGATTCTTAACGAGATCACCCGAAGTCATACTTGACCTCGATGTCACCGGTGGATGGATCTTCTTGAAGCTCGACCATCATGAACCATCTCACTCTCGTATACTCTACACGTAGATGATGATGCATGCTTTAGCATGATGAAGTATAAATATGATGCTTGATGGATGCATGAAATGATAAACACTTGAGTACAACTTTCCTTCACGATAAAGTTGCAACCCAACAAAACCAACTTGTTGAACTACTCTACAAGATATCATCACCATTGCCTAAGGAGTTCTCAAGGACCACTTAATTGTGGTATGATCCAAGTTTCACAAAACAATCCCAAAGCACACATCAAACCTAGGTCATTTATACTAACTACTCTCTTTTTCTAATTAAACAAATAAAGCATAAAATAGAAAATAATTTAAACATTTCAAAATGACTCAAAACTTTTGTACAAGTAGATCACATCATAAAACAGCACCAAATAAATTTTCATGATTTTTGAATAAATAGAATAATTATTAAAAATCAAGGAAGATGCATTTTTCAATTAAAATTTGTATTTTTAAATCATGCAAGAACTACTCAAAATCAAAGTTTCAAATTTTTTTCATGGATTCATATACTCATAAGAAGCTTCTACAAAAAGTTTCAGAATTTTTAAACAAGTATATGAATTTATATGAAAATAACAAAAATGTATACTATTCAAACAAATACAAATTCATAAAACATTTATGAAAAAGGAAAACGCCTTCGGGCTCAAAGTGGCCTAAGCATCGCGTGCTCGCCTCGGCATCGTGCAAACAGGCCGCCCACAGAATGAATAGAATAAAGCCGGCCCAAAGCGACCTGT
This sequence comes from Hyparrhenia diplandra, assembly GCA_015847255.1. NCBI lineage: Eukaryota > Viridiplantae > Streptophyta > Magnoliopsida > Poales > Poaceae > Hyparrhenia > Hyparrhenia diplandra. The sequence goes on from JADLZK010001787.1 coordinate 35,849, forward strand.
TAAAAGCCCGGCCTAGCAACTTTACAAAAGATCCCCGACCTTTTATAAAATTACAAACAAGTACAAAGTATACTATTTAGCACTATTTAGATGAGTCACGGACTTTGCAAAAGACCCCCGGACTTTCTTCTATTCCCAAATTATCAAGTCCCTGGCCGCTCCGAAAGCGAGCACCGGCCCGGCGGCGGCCGGCGGCGGATGTGGCAAGCGAGGCTTTCCCGACGACGGCGAGATGACCAACGGCTCGGCGGCGACGGCAAGGCGATCAAAACCCCTCAACTAATTGAACCAAAACCGGTCCCTAGCGGGCGTGTAGCCCTGTAGCAGCGGCGGCGGCGGCAAAGGCGAAACGCCCGGCGGCGGCGTTCCGGCCCTTCCGACGCGAAACTGGCGAGCGGGCGGAAGGGTTAGCACGAGCTCACCACGGACTTGATTGGCAAGATGGTTGAGGCCAAGGTGCAACGGAAATGGGTGGGCGACGGTGACGGCGATCGCGGCGGCTCTCTCCGCGGCAACATCGATGTTCCGGTGCGGTGGGAGCTCCAGAAGCGGGTTGCCGATCGGCCGACGAGTTAATATCACTGGCGGCGTTCTTGCCTTCGCGAGGGGAAGAAGATGCGGCGCCCGGCCGATTTCGACCGGACTTGGGCGGCGAAGGGGGTCGGGCGTGTCGCGCAAGGACATTTGGCGGCTTGTGGCGCTGTTCAATTTGAGTGGTTGCAGCTCGACGGCGGCAACATGGCGCGGGCGGAGCCGGGAGGTGACCGGCGGTGATGAAGGAAGAAAAGAAGAAGAAAACGGCGACCTCGTCGTCTTTAATAAAAAGGGAAGAGGACGGAACGTGGCGAGGTGCTTCGCGAACTCGCCCCGGTGGCCGGTGACGACGCGAGGACGACCAGCGCCGAGGCGAGCCACGGCGACATCGGGCGACCGGCCGGGCATGGGCGCCCATACGCTGTGATCAGAGCTCCCAAACCCTAACTTTCGAATTTTGCAAATTACTCCAAAATTTTGAACTAAACTCGAAAAAAACTCCAAAAGCAACTTTGCTTAAAATTTCAAGATCTACAATTTTCACAATTGAAAGATTTTCAAATTCTGCCTCTAAATATGACTTTTTGAAATAGGGTCGAAAAGGGATAATTTTGAATTTAAAATTACTTTAAAATTTATTCAAAAACTTTGTACACCTCTTTTGTACATCAAAACAAGATCTACAACTTGGCTTTTTGGAAATTTTCGCAAATTTTGCTTAGATTTTTAAAATATAGAAAAGGGGGTAAAGGAAGGTTAGGGTTTAGGGTTCCGGCACAAAAAGGGCAACTCCCGGATTTTGATTCTTTTCGCGTCTCTTCGACCGACAACGTGATCAAGCATAAAAGAAGCTTATTTTTGTCCAAACCATAGCTTAACTGGTAAGTAACACCTGGGTGTTACAGGTTGTATCACTTGCACTTGATGACTAGGATGAGGAGTTGGACTAGCTTGATGCTCTTGATCTTGATCTTCATCATGAGTGCCACTAGTACTTGCTTCATTTGCATTGATTTCAATGGTAGTAGTAGGCATTGGGGTGTCTTGCCTTGGCCGAATATCACCAATATCCATGTTTCTCATGGCATTCTCCAAGTTAGAACCACTAACATCATCATGATTTTCAACTTCATTTTGAGAACCTTGGGTTTCATCAAATTCAACATCATGAACTTCTTCAAGCTTGCCACTACCCAAGTTTTAAACTCTATAAGCTTTGCTTGTGGTTGAATATCCAACGAGGAATCCTTCATCACATTTCTTGTCAAACTTGCCCAATCTTGTGCCTTTCTTGAGAATGTAGCATTTGCATCCAAAGACTCTAAAGTAACTAATGTTAGGCTTCCTTCCATTGAGCAACTCATATGGTGTCTTGCCAAGCATCCCATGGCAATAGAGTCGGTTGCTACAATAACAAGCCGTGTTGATTGCTTCGGCCCAAAAGGAATGGCTAACATTGTATTCACTAAGCATTGATCTTGCCATTTCAATCAAGGTTCTATTCTTCCTCTCAACTATACCATTGGATTGAGGAGTGTAGGTTGGTGAGAATTGATGACCAATTCCAAGCTCATCACACAACTCTTTAATTCTTGTGTTCTTGAATTCACTTCCATTGTCACTCCTAATCTTCTTGATGGATGTCTCAAACTCATTTTGAACCCTCTTGACAAATGTCTTGAATAGCTCAAACACATCATTCTTGTCATGCAAGAAGAACACCCATGTGTATCTAGTGTAGTCATCAACTATGACAAAACCATACTTGTTGCCACCAATGCTAGAGTATGATGTTGGCCCAAACAAGTCCATGTGTAGCAACTCAAATGCCTTGCTTGTACTCATTGTGCTCTTGGTTGGATGTGCATTGCCATGTTGCTTCCCGGCTTGACATGCTCCACAAGGTTTGTCCTTCTCAAACTTCACATCATCCAAGCCTCTAACCAAGTCATGCTTCATCAACTTGTTCAATTGCTTCATCCCAATATGACCAAGCCTTCTATGCCACAACCACCCTTTACTAGCCTTTAAGAGTAAACATGTTGTCAACTTCGCTTCTTTTGAATTGAAGTCAATAAGATAGAGATCACCATATCTAAATCCCTTGAAGATCATGTTTGCACCATCACCACTAACCACTTCAACTTCTTGACTTGTGAATATGCATTTGTACCCATGGTCACAAAGTTGAGAAACCGACTATAGGTTGTAATCAAGATGATCAACTAGCAACACCTTTGACAAGCTTTTCTCTTGAGTGATAGCAATCTTGCCTAGCCCCAACACATTGCCTTTCTTGTCATTGCCAAATGTGATTGACTCATATTCATCAATGCCCTTGATGCTAATTGACTTGAACATATAAGAATCCCCGATCATGTGTTGAGTGCACCCACTATCCATTATCCAATGCTCTCCTCCGGCACGGTAATTGACCTACAAAATAAGATCAATTCTTCTTAGGTACCCAATGTTGGTTGGATCCTTCAAGGTTAGTCACCAAGCCCTTTGGTACCCAAATGACTTTCTTCTTTGAGCCCATCCATAGTGTACCAATGTACCTAGCACGAACACCATTGTTCTTCTTCACAAGCATATAAGAATGATCAAGCTTGATAGAAGTAATATTGGTCCTCTTGTTCATGTACTTTTGCTCTACATGACCAACTTGCTTGCAAGCTTTGCAATAGCTACCATTACTCTTCACAAAACGAGTCTTGTGAGTCACATAGGCGGCCTTGCTTTTCTTGGGGATATAGCCTAAGCCCTCCTTATACAAGGATGCCCTTTGGCTACCCAAGCACATAAGTAAGCGGTCCTCACCACCATAGGCCTTAGCCAAGGAGTGATTGAGCTCCTTTACTTCCCTCTTTAAACAGGCATTCTCATGGATAAGCATAGGGTTGTCATTATCCTCACTAGAGATGGATGTGCTAGTGATAGGGCTAGTGGAGGTCTCACACTTAGGGGTTGATCCATCAACAAGAATGTCACACATGATGCTTGCATTGGATGTATCAACATTTTCAACAACTAGGTACAACTTGTGCTCTTCTAGTAGAGAGGAATGAGCTTTCTCTAACTTAGAATGAGATTTCTCAAGCTTCTTATGGTCTACCTCTAGACTCTCATAAGATGCCCGAAGCTCATCAAGTTCTTGCTTAAGGCTCTTTGTTTCCTTACGCAAGCCCTTGCATTCCTTTCTACTTTGCTTGAACATAGCAATGCAATCATCAAGCATGCTTTGCAATTCTTCCCTAGTGAGTGTTTGCTCCTCATCATCACTATCACTATCACTATCATCATCATCATCACTAGTGATAGATTGTACCTTGGTGGCCTTAGCCATGAAGCATGAGGAAGGAGTGTCGAAGAGGGAGATCTTGTCATGCATAGCAAGGTGAGTTTGTCCCTTCTTCTTGCTCTTCTTCTCCTCTTCTTCATCACTTGAAGAGGATGAGCCATCACTATCCCACATAGCCACATGTGACTCATTCTTCTTCTTGGGCTTCTTCTCCTTCTCATTCTTGGCATCATTCTTCTTTCTTGCTTTCTTGATGTCCTTCTCATCATCACTATCGTATGGGCACTCGGTAATCAAGTGACAATCATCATGGTAACGAAAGCATGTCATGTTGCCTTCATTCTTGCCATCCTTGGTCTTCTTCTTGGATGATTGCTTCTTCTTGTTCTTGTTGATGTATGTCTTCTTCACATATTTGCCCAATCTTCTCACAAAGAGGGCCAATTGTTCATCAACTTCACTTCCACTTGTAGAGGTGCCATCCTCTTCATCAATTGATTCTTCTTTCTTCTTCTTGCCCTTGGATGATGAGCTAGCCTTGAGTGCCAAGCTCTTCTTGTCCTCTTTCTTTTTCTTCATCCTTGACCTTCTTGTTTGTCTTGTTGATGAGCTCTTGCTTTTTCTTGTCATCTCTATAGGAGTCATCGGTCATGACTTCATCAAGCAATTGGTTGGGAGTCAAATCTTTCAGGTTTGACCTCACTAGCACGGTGATGAACATCCCAAACCGCTCGGGCAAACATCTCAAGAACTTCATGTTGAAGGTCTTGTCCTTGATCTCTTCTCCTAGAGCATTGAGATCATTCATCAACACTTGCATGCGGTGAAACATCTCCCGACACGGTCTCATCTTCTTCCATCTTGAAGCTATTGAATTGCTCAAGCTTTATGTATGCCTTGGCTTGCTTGACGTCTTGGTGCCCTCATAGCACTCTTCTAGCTTCTTCCAAATGTCATGAGCTACGGTGAGTGACTTGACTTTGCTCAAATACTCTATCGTTGAATGCCTCATGAAAAGCACTCACGGCCACATCATTTGCATACAACTTCTTCTCTTCGGCCGCGGTTGGCTCATTTGGTTTGGCCACCTCAAACTTGTTCTCGGTCACAAGCCACACTTCTCTATTGATTGACTTGAGGTGTGCGGTCATCTTCACCTTCCAATAGGCAAAGTTGGTGCCATCGAAAGGTGGCGCCTTCTTGGTGTTGTTGACATGAAACATCATTGCCATTTTGTCACCGTAGGATGTTAAGCCTCACAAATACGGTGCCTCGGCTCTGATACCACTTGAAAGGTCCTAATGGCTAGAGGGGGGGTGAATAGCCTATTAAAAATTCTTGCAACAACACTAAGCACCCGGATTAGACAACAAGATGGCGATGCTAATATAAGCGATGCTACAAGCTAGCTATGCAAGCCACAAGTAAATTCTATTGCCTCTAATCACAACAAGGGCTATGTCGCTAGTTTACTCCTAGGTGAACAAGCAATTCTAACCAATTCTACCTCTAAGAGCTAACAAGGCTAAGCTAAACAAACTAGCTACTCAACCTAACAAGCTAAGCACCCTAGCAAGATATACTACCAAGTAAATGCAAAGAGGTGCTCGAATACAATACCACCGTTGTCGAGTAGAGGTTGTGGCCAATCACCGTGTACAAGAAATCTCCAACGAGCAAGAACAATGACACGATGATTTTTCACCGAGGTTCACGTGCTTTGCCGCACGCTAAGTCCCCGTTGTGACGACACACTCACTTGACGTATGCTAAGCTTAATGGCGGTGCCAAATCCCCTATGGGAGCTCAAGCAAACGATCACAAGAGAGGATCCAACAAGCCACGAGCAATCCACTAGTGCTCCTTTTCGCGAATCTCCCGCGGGGTAAGGAACGACCCCTCACAATCACCACCAGGTGTGGCCTCAAACAAGCTCCACTTGAGCTCAACACCGCCTCTTGCTCCAAGCCGCTAGGGAACCGGGCAAATTCCTAAGAAAACAAGAATCCCGCGGCTTCTCCAAGGATGAAGTGCCTCTAGATGCAACCGATGATGCAATGCACTTCTATCACTCTCAATCTCACCAAGAATCCGAGTTAGTGGTGAAGAAATGAGTGGAGAGGAGTATCAAATGCTCACTAGCAAGTTGGAAGCTTCAAATGTGCAAGAGGGAGCTCAATGAACCGACCAAATGCATATATATAGGAGTCCCCTCGAAATAGAGCCGTTGCTCTAAAAATTTGCCTTCAAGACCGAGCGGCCGGGACGCGGCCGGAACCACCGGCCGGTCCGGTCGGGGTCCGGCCGGTGCTTCCGGCCGCTTCTGAGACAAGCAATGGGCCCACGGTGGCACCCTTCTTCAGCTGGCGTCCGGTCACCGGTTTCGGTCGGCACGGAAGCATCCGGTCGAGGTCCGGTCACGCGCGTCAAAAAAAAAACCCGCTGCGGGGCTCTCGCGCGACGCACTGACGGGACGCTCCGGTGAGTGCGTCGGTCGCACCGGCGTCGCGTCGGCCGCCTCGGGATACCGCTTCTTCTTCCTTTTCTTTGCTCTTTGCTTCAAACTTGCTTCGCCTCTTGCCATAGGTTGCCAACACGTCCAAGATGACCACGTTATCACCAATGTTAGCACGTCGAGATGTTAGACAAGATCGAAGTTAGTGCTCTCATGTCCTAAATGCAATATGCAAGTCAATTGGACCTAGAAGCACTTCATGCAAGGATTGTCGCGGCATTCCCTCTTGATAGTCGGCTATCTATCCTATAATGTGATCACACGCTCTATCGTGTCTTGATCACCGAAAGGAAAACCCTATCAAGATACCTTTGCCTTGATCTCCGGGTTCCTCTCAAGCCGATCATCCGAGCTTGACGATCCATCATGTCCACCATGTTTGTCCATGTTCATGATCATCATGCTCCTTGGCATCCACCTAATCCTTTCTTAAGTAACACACTTAGAGCAAGGATTAGTTCACAAGTGTGTCATCAATTTCTAAAACCAAACATGAGATTTCAGGCGGCACCGGCGCCAAGAACGGCCGAACGCCCGCGCCCATCCAGCGGCCTCGACGGCGACATAGTGGCTGCCCCTGTGTGACCGCATGCCGGGACGTAAAGCAACGTCTTCTTTGTTGCCATGGGCGACATCGAGGGGCCGACAAAGAAGCGACATGATCACCGAGCTGCAATTGGACACAACTACCGACAAGGAGCTCGGGATCATCTCGGCGCCATCGAGCTGGGATCAAGCTCGCGCCCGAGTGGAGTCTCCGCTATGGCATCGTGAGGTACTTCCACCGCTACTACATCCCCGCCGCTTGAGCTTCTCGGGACTTTTCTGGCGGGAAACGCGTTCCACCGCACGGCGTAGCGGTGGGCTTCCACCTCCCCAATCGCCCTCGGGAGGATCGGGCGTTCCCGGCAAGCGTCCTTCTTCTCGGGCGTGCCCCGGCCGGCGGATCGAGGGTGCCACCGTCCTCCTCTCGCCGACAACAACGGCGGCGTCTTCTTCGCATTGACAACATCACGGTTGGCGCCTCGTGGACAAAGGAGAGGCAGGCGGGACCACCGTCGGCACGCCCGGCGACCTCCTCTACGGCTGCCTCCTCGACTTCACCTCGTCGCCGCCGGCGTCGCCGACACGCGTCAGCCAGGCAGCTCCATGCAAAGGTGACGATCTTGCGGCGACTTACACCTACTGCGTCTCCTCCCCGACTCGATGCTCGAGCTTCTCCGGGCACCCTCGGTGCCTCCGTCATGCGTCGTGCATGGGCGGGCGTTCGTTCGCGACCCCAGCCGAGCTTCAAGTTCAGCATCTACTTCTCACCCACGGGCGTTCGGTTTAAACCGAAAAATTCGGTTCGGTTCGGTTCGGTTTAAAAAAAATTTGGTTTTAAATCCAAAACCGATCGGTTTGTCAAAATAGCGTAAACCGAACAAATCGGTTTCGGTTTTCGGGTTTTCGGTTTTAAAACCGAGAAAACCGATGAACAAGAAATATCGCTCGAACCTTCTCTCTCGCTCGCGGCCGCACGCACCGCGCGGCGCCGCTTCCGGCGAAGTCGCCCACGCCCGCTCCCGCTCGCCGTGTGCCGAAGCGCCGCGCCCGCCGCGCGCCGCGCTGCCGCGCCGCCGCGCCGCCGCTTCAGCGCCGCCGCCTACCGCTCGGCTGGGCGGGAGGCGGCCGCGACTGTGCTGTGCTAGGGTTACTTTGAGTCCGCGGTGCGGGGCGCGTCGCATGGAAGGTGAGCGGCGGCAAGCGACGGGATTGTGCGGCGGTGGGTGTTGGGTCTGTCGAATGCCACCTTGCTTTGGGTTTGGAATGGTTGGAATCGCTAAAATTCGGTTTCCTTCATTTGTTCGGGTTTGGTGGGATCCACGAAACCGCCGAAACCGAACACCGAATTTCTCTCAGAAAACCGAAGTCGAACCGAAAAAAAAAACCGACATTTTGGTCGGTTCGGTTCGGTTCGGTTCGATTCGGTTTTTCGGTTAAAAAGTGCCCAGCTGATCTACGCCGGTGATTTCCACCTCGACTTCTCCTTCTCAGAGCAAGGACTCCGGCAAAGATCCGCAACGACGGCGACAGCGACAAGTGCGGCCCTCTCGATCCTCTGCCGGGCTGGAATTGTCACTTCCCGATCGGCGTGCCTTTCGCCACCACACGGGGGTTGGGCGTACGTGGGCGCGCCCGCCTCGTCGAGCGGTGGGGAAATGTCATGATCGAGTGGGCCGGCCCGAGAGTGGCTAATTGGGTCAAACGCGGCGGCCGCCGCCTTGGAGGGGGCGGGCGCGCGGCAAGTGGAGGCCGGCCCCCGCCGCTGCTTTCCCTCTTCCGTGCGACTCGAGTTTGCTTCGGCTTTCAAGTTAGGATTATCTTAGGTAATTTTTGGTGTGCAAGGGGGCTATCTCATCTATAAGGGAGACCCTTATTAGAAAATAATAAAATAGAATTGCTTGTAAAAGGTATTCCGGTCGTATAAGGAAACCTTATAGAGATTGCTTAGATTACAAGTCCCACTAGTCGGGCTATATAAGCAAGAGGCATGTAATCTCTCGGGGGACAAGCAAAGTAATAAAGAAAAATTACCCCAACTCTCTGCCTCTCCCAAAGACCGTCCCCACCCTGCCCTAGCGCCCGCTTGTGCAAGGCGCCCGCGGCGCCCAGCCCACCGCCGCCGCCGCTTTCCGGGCGGTGCGGCCACCGCCGCCGCGCCCCTGCACCGTCGCCACCATCCTGTCCCCGATCTTCCCCCAATTCACGTGTCAATTCCGCCCAATCTAGCCAGAATCGACATTAGAAATATTGGAAATGGTCCCATGGTGGGGTGTTGAATCGTAACAAGCTGAGACATAGTGTCAATCCGAACGTATCGTCGAAGAAGTGGACTGAGCAGTGATTGGTGAACGTTGCTGTCTTTCTGGCACCTTCGAACCAGTCGGGATTGGATGTATTTCACTTTCCAGACCTTTGAAATTGAAACCTCATCTTTTCCACAAATCAAAGCTGCTATATTATATTATTGATATTTAAATAAGCCAACGCGACGCGAGCCTTTGTTGCACCAGAAGAATTGAAAGAACAACAATCAAACATTCTCACTACCACTTCAACATTGACTTTTTTTTTTTGTTGAACGAATATCACACAATTACACGATCAACGACTTCACGTCACACAATTACACGATCAACTTCACTTTCATGCTTTTTTTTTTTTTCTTCTAGACATCGAACTCCAAATTCTTCTGACAAATTTTCCACGACGGACGCACAATTTCTTCTGATCACGAAACATCAATTAATGTAGTACAAGTACCCCTCAGTGAAGTCCATGGACTCCGGAGCACGGACACGTCTTTTAAGCTTCATCCATTCATTCACCAAGCCGCTCGCTGTCTTGGATGCTGGTTGATCACTGTGGCTTCCCGGGGTTGAGAAAGGGGCAAGCTTGCGGCGGCGATACGGCACCTGGCTCCGACACGGCAGCGGCGTCGCTGAGCCTCTCGGCGAGCGCCACCTCGCCGCTGTCCTCCTCGGAGGAAGCCGACACCTTGGGGCCCTTGAGAAGGCCTCCCAAAAGCTCGCCTGGGTCGTAGTACACCTCCACGTCCTCCGCCCGCAGCTGCTCATCCACCTACTCCACAAGTACACAGACACAGTGATATATGAGTCGATCGGTGGCTGAAACGCGACTGATAGCGTCATCTATATATCACAAAATCGTCACTATTGCTTCTTTTTTGTAGTGCTGATAAAGAAGAGATAAGATCAGATGTTTCTTGCTGCACTACACAACTATCGTATCACTTTTATTACTAGTAAATCGTAGTTTGGGGAACATGACAAAATGGTCACTTATTCATCACTAGCCATACACTAAACTGTACATACTAAGGTACAGTTTACCAACAGTGCGCCGATTATTTTTGCCAACACGTGAACCGAACTGTCGATGGCTACGTCTACGACGTGTGTACTATGCGCGTACACGCATAGTACACTAGTAGAGAGCGAGGCGGGGCAAAGGATCGAGGAAGTGATATAACCTTGAGGACGGCGACGCCCTGGAACTCGACCTTGTCGCCGGTGGCGGCGTGGCCCTTGTAGGGTCCCTCCTTGTGTCCCCAGTGCCGGAACTTGAAGGCGATGACCGGCGGGCCGGAGTAGACCTTGAGCACCTCCCACGCGAAGCCCCGCGGGAACGCGGTGCGGAACAGGTCGTGCGAGGACTGGAACGTCTCGGCGGAGGCGTCGTACGCGCGCCCGCGCTCGGCAGGAGCGGGCCGTCCAGCAGCGCGTTGTAGCTGCCCATGGCCAGCGTCTCCTCCCCGGTCCGCGGACGCCCGCCGTTCACGGACAGGCTGAACTTGCCGGGGCTCACGGATTTGAAGTCCGACAGCCGCGCCTTGTGCGACAGCTCCATCTCCCACGTCTTGATCGCGTTCTGCACGACCTCCTCCAGCGACCCCGCCGGCCACTCCTGCATGCCATGCCGGCCGTCGTCAGCAAACCAAGATGCATGAGGCGTATTTGTGCGTGTGTGAATGAACGAAGAAGAAACCAGCGCGCTAGGCGAATGATCGAACCTGCGTGCGCTCGCCCTCGAAGAGGGCGTTCACGGCGTCGTACGTGGGCGGCGCGCCGTGCCGCCACAGGGTGTTCTTCTCGCCCTCGCCAGCGAGGTGGGACCTGTAGCGGTCGCCGCCGGAGGAGTCCGCGGCCGTGGCGTCCATCTGGTCGATCTGGGCCACGCGCGCACGACAAGGCGTTGTGGGCGTGGGGGTTGTCTGGTGCGTGATGGTAGCTCGCCGTGGCACGGAACGGATGTGCCAGGGGTTTTTAAAGCGGTGTGCGTACGTCAGTAGGCTTGCGCGCATCATCGGTCCGCTCCAAAACGCCTTGTGCGTGCGATCGATCAGACAAGGCGGTGTGGGTGTGCGCTGTAAAGGGAATGCGTGGGCCGTTACGGGTTCTTACGGATCGACGTGTCTTGGCTTTTTTTTTTTTTTAACACCATAAGGCAAGCTTTATTGATTATGGAAGATTGTTACATCATGTGCAACCGCACTCAGTACATAGTCTGGATAATCATCCATCCAAGAACTAGATGATCTAGAAATAAAAGCTTGCCTAGCTAATCTATGGGCAACCGTATTTGCTTCTCGATCAATATGCTTGATAGATGTCTCCTGAAATTCTTGCCAAATATTCATACAGTCGTCGTAGATGGCCGCCGCTGGTGTAGCTGTAAATCCCCCCTCCTTCATAATGTTCACTAGTTGAAGACAGTCTGATTGGAAGATTAAATGATCAGCTCCAATAGCTTTAGCAAGTAATAAACCTTCTCGCAGTGCCATTGCCTCAGCTGAGTGAGCATCAATCACATGTGGAATAAATTTATTTGAGGCCACGATTACCGCACCATGGTTGTCTCTAAAGATCACACCTGTGCTTCCACTGTGTGACAGATCGTCATAGGATGCATCTATGTTCACCGCAAGCTTGCCCTCATCTGGCTTGATCCACCCTTCTCTAATTCTCACATTCTTTTTAGCAGACTGAATATAATTCGCTGTCAGAGCTACTATAGAGATGGCTGTTCTGTGGGCACTTGGAATTTGCTCACCATGTGTTGCTCGACGTCTTTCCCACCAAATATACCACCCACCGGTAAGGATCAGCTCACTGAACCCCACCTGCAGACCTCTGGCCAGTCCTCCACGACGAAGGATAGCAGCCAGCAGCTCTGGTGCGGTCTGAAGATTTTCCGACAACAGCTCAATATCCCTCCATACGCCAATAGCTCTCCATACTGCCTTAGCCCGATCTCAGGTAAACATCATATGCATAAGATCTTCATTACTGTTTTGACACAAGGGGCAATGTGAATCATCTCCAATATGTTTCCTGACTAGTATAGCTCGACATGGTATGTGTTCATGGAGAATCCGGCGTCCATGGATTTTGATTTTTCCAGGCACGTCAGATTTCCATAGCTTCTTCCATACTGAGCTGCGTTCATCAGCTTCATGGGCCAAAGCTCCATCTCTATCGAATTTCCGAGACCACTGAATGTGATATGCTGATTTCACGGAGAACAAACCATTCTTGTTGAAGTGCCAAGCCACTAGATCCTCTCTGCCATGTATTAAAGGGATCTGCAGTATACGTTGGACATCAACTAGACTGAATATTGAACCCACTAAATCAACATCCCATTGTCCAGTAACCGGATTTATCAATTCACTCACTTTTCTTACTATATTTCTTCCTCTTGTTGTCTGAACTTTCAGATTCGGACTGTTGGAAATCCAATTATCATCCCAAATATCAATCTTTACTCCATCTCCCACCCTCCAAATGCAACCTTTTTTAAAGCACTCAAGACCTGCTAGCACACTTTGCCAAGTGTAGGAACTTCCATGTTTTGGTTTAGCGTTCAGTAAGTCCCCATCCGGATAATATTTTGCCCGAAGAACTCTAGCACAAAGAGACTCGGGATCCGATATAAGCCTCCAAACTTGCTTGGCTAGTAGTGCTAAGTTAAAGCTTTGCAAGTCACGGAACCCCATGCCTCCTTTGTTCTTCGGCATACACATTTTCCACCACTGTTGCTAGTGTATCCGTTTATGATCTTCCCCATCTCCCCCACCAATACTGTGATATAGCATCAGTCACCCCTTTACAAAATTTATTTGGGAGCCTGAACACCATCATAGCAAACACCGGTATAGCTTGGGCAAGCGACTTGATCAGAATTTCTTTACCTCCTGCACTGAGAAGTTTTTTCCTTCCAACCTGAAATTCTAGATCTTACCCCTGTCGACCAAATGTTTAAAACAATCGGTCCTATCAATCCCAACCATAGCAGGCAGCCCAAGATATTTATCTCGAGATTGACTCCGTCATAATATTCAGAGTTGTACAGACCTCAACTTTATCATCTATGTCGGTATTCTTAGAGAAGAAAATACTCGACTTCCCCTCACCGATCATTTGACCCGAAGCTGTCACAATATTTTTTCAAGATACCTTCCAAACATTCAGCATTCCTTCTATTTGCTTTCATCGGAATCAAAGAGTGATCGGCAAAAAGAAGGTGTGACACTTGGGGACTATTTCGACATACCTTCACCCCCCTCCAATTCCTCTCTTTCCTCTGCTCTTCTCAACATGCAAGAAAGGCCCTCGGCCACTAGCAAAAAACGAGAAAGGGGATAGGGGGTCCCCCCGACGTAGACCTCTTGTTGGGGTAAAAGTTTCAGTTTCGTATCATTGAATCTAACCTCGATAGGACACCCGAAGTGACACAAGCCATAATCATCTTCACCCAATTTGCATGAAATCCCAGCTTCAACATAATCTTCTCCAGATAGTTCCATTCCACTCTATCATAGGCCTTGTGCATATCCAGTTTCACCGCACACAGGCCCGTTTTCCCTGTCTTCTTTTTTATAGAATGAAGGCACTCATATGCTAGAAGAATATTATCTATAATTAAGCGCCCACTCACAAAAGCACTTTGTTGTTCACTAATGATAACCGATCTCGAGTCTATTTGCAAGCATTTTAGATATCACTTTATAAACCACATTACATAAGCTGATTGGCCGAAACTGTGTTACCTTTCCTGCATTCTCCACTTTGGGAATCAGCACGATTGTTGTGTTATTCCATCCACTCGGTATCATATAAGAATTGACAAGCATGCGGCACCTCGGCCACGGATCATTGCCCAACATCGGCAGAATCTTTTATAAAAAATAGCATGCAACCCATACGGACCTGGTGCCTTGAGAGATCACCAATATTAAACAAAGCATTTTTAACTTCCGTTCACTAAAGGGAGCCGTTAGCCGGACATTCATCTCATTAGTCACCTTCAGTGGAACAGCTTCAAGAACTGAATCATCAACTTCATCATTCTCCTTTGTGAATAGCTGCATGAAATAGTCCCCGATCAAGATACTCATATCTTCATCCCTCTCGTGTTTGACATTATTATCATCAAGGAGACTACTAATTTTATTCTTCCTCTTCCTCATCGATGCAAACCGGTGGAAAAAAGAAGTATTACGGTCCCCATGTTGTAGCCAGTTTGCACGGGCTCTTTGGATCCACGTTAACTCTTCTTGTTCCATCATCAACTCAATTTTTAAAAGAAGCTCCTTCTGAGCCGCCAAATTCTCATCAGTTAGAGCTCCCCTTCTCCTTTGCTCTAGTTCCCTTTTTAATTTCTTCATCCTTCTAACAGGGCTTTTGAGGGTCTCACGATCCCAAGTATGCAATTCATCTTTCACCATATTTGTTTTCTCGCATGAAGCTTGGCCCCTCTCCACGGGCAGCAGCACGCGCCCAAGCTGCCTGAACCATAGCCTCCATAGTGTCTTCCTTAAGCCACCTAGCCTCAAACCGCTTAATGCATTGCGATGGGCTGTTGGCTGTTGAAACTTCTGTATTCACCAAAATTGGTCTATGGTCCGACTTCACCATGCCTTCATGGGATAGCTTTGCATTTGGAAATAAGATATTCCACGCTGAATTAGCTACTCCTCGGTCTAGCCTTTCTCTTATTTTCCCCCTCGCCATGTAAAAAAATGTCGCCTATATATCCCATGTCCGGAGATAATGAGCAATCGATAGGGCATCATGAAAGGCTGCGCAGGGTGGTGATCAGACCTTGGTCTTCCACCTTCCTTCTCATAATTGTATAGAATCTCATTGAAATCACCGAACACCATCCACGGTCGCTGTGAGACGTCTCTCAGTGATCTTAACACATCCCAGGTTTTATATTTCCTGTCCCAAACCGGTTCTCCGTAGAGACCCGTCAACCTCCATTCCCTTCCATCATTCACCATAGTATCAATATAATTTTTACGTGATACCAAGCACTCTAATTCTCACCTCGCTCCGCCAACACATCAACAAACCCCCACTCCACGCCGTCACTTTCATGGATTGCAAGAGAGTCACACCCAAGCTTCCTCATCACATTTTTACGCCTTAACTCTACCCAAATGTGTTTTGATGGAAAAAAAACACATCAGGTTGTGTACTCCTACGGACGTCCATAAGAGCACGCTGCTTGCCGGGCACTTGCGAGCCCGCGGCGGAGTTCCACGCCAAGAGTTTCATTGTGCCCGATCACTCTCCTCGAAGGAGAGCGCCGATATTGCATTAGGGTTTGTATTACCACTCAACGAACCACCTTCCTCCCTTCTCAACCTTTTCTTTTCTTGCGTTTGCGGGGGCTAAGAACCCGAGTGTTCATTTGAAGCACCTGCTAGCCACCTTCCCCAAACATCCATATCGTGTTTTCACCTTCGGTTGAGAATTCCATATCAACATCCTCATCGGCATTTTTTCCTCTCCCACCCGGGACCTCTGCCGCCTCTCCCTCGACCTCGACCTCGACCCCTCCCTCTCCTCTCCACGATCATCTCTTCCCATAGCCACACGGAAGAAGGCGCTCTCGGCCATCCCCCAACCACAACTCTCTTTTGTGTGAACACCATCACCGCACTCGGTAACATCATGTCCCAAACACCCACGTAAGAAAGCAAAACGGGAGCTTTTCATATTGAACCATACACTTCAACTTCTCCTTCAAGGTGATAGGGACCATTCGGACTAGGGGTTTGTTCGGATCGAGCTTCACCCTAGCACGGACCATTCGTAGTTGTAATTTTCAACCTCCATACCCTAGCACGTGTCTTTGCTTTGTTGGATGAACGTCGCGATTCGCGCGGAACCATGCATATATGGATTCAAAATTCATAGGCGACTGCGTGGACTTCGTGTACCACCGGTGCCGTGCATGAATAAGAGTCGAGGAAGATTAATAATTTAGCCGATGAACCAAAGGGCCCAAACCCTAGGGGTGCCGCCCCCGGCTCCCGCCTTCCACCACCGCTGGTCCCTCTCCCTTCTCCTCAGGCATCACGCCGGTGGTTGAAGGGAGTGGGGATCCATCGTTTTTAATAAGTTTTTCCCGGTGAGATCGAGTCTTCAATGTTCAAGGTTTCTCCAGAGATCCAATTGAAGAGATTGGCCCACGGCGTAAAGGCGTCGTCAAGATCATCGATGGAGCAATGGAGCATGTCGATTTCCTCGCCGGTGATGGCAAGGCGAATACATCACCATTGATGGAGAATAAGGTACTCCGGCCCTTCCTTTGTCTCGTTGTGGTTCTATGCGGCCATGGCGATGGGCTAGTAAAATTTAGTTTTCCAACGATATCTATCCGGATGTCGGTTGGACTTGTGTTCTCTCATGACGAATCACCGGTGAAGGCAACGGCGATGAGTTCGACGACGTAATCGGCGGCGCCAATTTCATTATGTTCGCATGTGGAGTTTTAGCGGTTTACTTCTCTTTACAAATGTGATGGGTATGAGGATGTTGGCGGTGGATGGTGAGATGGCCCCCTGTTCGTTCAGATCGGAGCTTGCGTCCGTGGCATATCCGTTTGGGATGATGATCCTAGATGGTGGAATTTATGGCTTTTTCAAGGTTTCTTGTCTCCCATCAATGGAGGTGTAGTAGTGTGGTTTACTTTTTGTAATGAGAGGATGTAAATTGCTTTAGTATTAATGGAATTTTTCCTTATCGCAAAAAAAAAAAAAAAAAGCTACAAGCCAATACCTTTACAACTAGCTATATGCATGTTTAGATAATCATTTTAAACTTTAGCCCACAACACAATAGAGCTTTGGACATTAAAAGTGAGCTAAAGTGCTCTAGCCTGCGTTAGCAATTTAATTAACCGGCTCTCTCACTCTCTCTTATTTCGCTCTTCCTCCCTAAGCCACATGCAACACTTAGAAACCCTAGACCTCCATTCTCTCTATCATTCTCTCTCTATGGGCACGAGACACAAGCAGGCACGGGGATGGGCGCGGTCCGCGCGGATAGCGTGCAGAGCGGCGGGCCGACCCTCTGGTGGCAGCATGGCCCCTCCCATGGGATGCAGCTGCATCTCGGTGTGATTCGACGACGCCTTCTTCTCCTTCACTAGTGGCGCAAGGAGGATATGGTGGCGGCGGCCTCACAGGTCACGCTTTGGCATGGCTAGCTCATAGAGGCGCTTTTGGAGGAGGCCCGTTGGCTCGTTGGTGTGTGGCAAAGCGGCACACACGACGCTTGGCCGTGCAGGTAGCATCGGGCGGCTTGCTCCATGGCAAGGAAGGAGAAAAACCTGTATATGTGTAACTTTGCTGATATGAGGATTAAAATCATATACGATTTGAGTTATTAATGGGGAAAACTTGTATATACAACAAAGTTGTTTTAAAAACTAGCTTCAAACAACATTTTTTTTTTCGCAAACGTGAATTATTTTGTCGGAGTGATTTGAAAGTTTAATTTATTACTTTAACCGTTACAAATTATAATTCGTTTTGATTATTTCTGGTATATTCATTTTGTTACGTGTCTA
Source organism: Hyparrhenia diplandra (assembly GCA_015847255.1). Taxonomy (NCBI): domain Eukaryota; kingdom Viridiplantae; phylum Streptophyta; class Magnoliopsida; order Poales; family Poaceae; genus Hyparrhenia; species Hyparrhenia diplandra. Next base: position 53,632 of record JADLZK010001787.1, read on the forward strand.
TATATAATAATATGTCCACAATGGATGACCTGATACACATGCAACTGTGTGGATATGATCAGCACGTCTCATGTAAATATACAAATATCAACGCGACGGAGGTATTATCCGGCTGCTGACCAGTACTATGTCTTTTTTGACAAAGGTCCCCTATATCATTTTTCTAGCTCCGCCCCTAACTAGCGGCCGGATTAGTGGCTTCATGTGATATGATGCGGAGAGGCGGCTAAGCACGGATAATCAAATGCAAAGGTCGATCAAAGCATTAATTAACTGAACAAAGTGTTTGTACTGGCAGCAATTGCACATTGGCCGCACAAAGGTATGCCCGGCCCGCTCGCTGTCTCTGGTTCCTCCCGTGACCAAATCATCATCTTTTTTAAAAAAAAATCGTAATATTTGTAACAGAGACAAAGGAGACAGAACAACTCTGGCTGCGGCTGGCACCGTGGCGTGCAGCACTTCTGCACTCGTAAAGAAGGATGTTGCTCCAGAAGTGCCTGAACCGATGAGGCAAATAAAGTTGCTTAGATCCTGGACTTTTGCATCCATGGCTGCTCAAACAAAGCTATTATATTTGAAGCAGATGGAGCTGCACTTGAATACTACTCTACATGCTATGATGCTAATGTTCAGTGTTCACATATACTCCTTGGTCAATTGGATCAACCTCGCAAATTAAAGAGCCTCCAAGCAATTGAGATGCATGAATCTCGGCCTAGGCACCAGCGACTTGTATGGCTCTTGACCACAGCTTCAGTAGTTTGATAAGGACTACTATATGCTGTTGATAATTTGATACTATCTATTTACTAGGTTCTGCTCTAGAGTCTAGAGTCGCCTCAAATTCAATAGAGAAGCTACTACCCTTTTCTAAAAAATAGAGAAGCTACTAGCATCACTGCCTATTTTATCTAGTTGGAATAGAAGGTTGTCGACATGCATCCCCATTCCCAACCACCTAGGACGAGGCGACATCCACGGAGACTACTGAGGGAGGTTCTTCGGTCTCTACTGCAGCTATATCAGTCGATCACCTCTGTTCAGCTAGGCGATGGAAAGTCATGCTCTTTCTGGCTCGATGTTTGGCATGGTGATGAATCTTTGGCAGACTTGTATCCAGCTCTCTTCAGTCACTGCACCAAGAAACCCTGGAACACATAATCTGCGTGCCCGGGAAACTTTTCTGGCAGAGTCTGAACATCAACTACATGCTGGTTACTGAAACTCCTAATCTGCACTCGCTGAGGCCTCCAGGAGGTGTACCGAATGACGAGTTTGCAGCCTTCATTGCCCCTCTCGTGCTGGCAACTTTGGAAGGCGAGGAATGCAAAGATCTTGGTGCAGTGACCGAAACTCCTAATCTGCTCTCTTGTACTTTACTCTGAAAAGTGAGCTGCACAATCAGTAGTGCAATCAGAGTAAAACCATATTCCAGCTGGTACTGGTAGCAACAAGAAAACGTATGTCTGCATTTTCTTGTTTCACAACCACACTGGTACAACCTCATTAGCGGGGGAAAAAAAACATAAGTCCACAGGGGTAAAGAAAGTCAACATGGCGGTAAGGCACATTGCGTATGGTTTCATAAAATGATTACCAGTCCCAAATCTCCAAGAGAGTGACAATTGGATATCTCCTAGTCACAACACTCTTCATTTCAGAAGTCATCAGAACAATAATAGTAACTTATAGCCTCTGTCATGACGTCAATGAAGATTGAATATAGAAATAGAGTCATAGAAGCAAAGAAAAGTACAAGAGGTCTACACGAAATATATCACGCTCATATAATATGTAAGGTAAACAGGGCAGTTGAACAGGATGCTTCATTAGTGCATTTTGGAGACCTTATTCCCTGCCAGACCACTTGAAAATTCCTCAGAACTGATGCGACTCATTGGATATACTCGTGCACACAGAACAGTAATCATCTGATTGACAAAAGGAGCATATATCACTAGAATAGTAAAGCTTCTGAATCCCAAACAACTGGAGATGCCAGGCCATCAAACTAGGTACTACATACCTCATACTTCTGGAATTGTTCACCCAGCAGTCATCGACCCTGCACTTTTTAATTACGAGTTCCTGTCGTCAAGTGTCCAAGTCAAAGTAATCTTTTGAGTTGTTTAAGCATCCAAGGAGATTAATAAAACGTAAGTATAGCAGAAGGGAATTTCTTTAAAAATATATATATTTCAGAAGCTGTGATGTGGTTGTGCCTAAGGATATCTACACAATCCATCATTAGGATGGTAGCCGAGTTAACAAGCTGTGTATCGACATGGCACAATAGTGGCATCAAAATCAGAACAAATTTACACGGAGAAACCAGGGCAGCATGAAAACAATCAGTAAGCTTGCTAGCAAGAAATTACAAAAGGGCTGCTGTCTCCAACAACAATGACTTTCCCTCTCCTCTGTTGTTTGGGTGTGGGTGTGTGCAACTCTTCGGCCATGCCACTGCTCCATGAATTTTTTCACTTCCATCCCGGTAATGTTTTTGGCATCGGAACCACATATTTCACAGTGCCTGCATGGTAACTGAAGGTTTAAAATTCTTCGTCACTTGACACAAGTAACACAGATCTAACGACAGATCAATATGAGACTGTGAAAGCATGAAGATGATAAATAAAGCGAAGTGCTGCTAGCTGCAAACTAAGAAAACCTTGCTGAATCAGTTGGTCTTAAAACAGTGTGTGTGAAAAGGCAAGCAGCTTGCACATGAGAGTGACATAAAGCCTTAAAGTAGTGAACGATCACCGATTCAAAAACTGAAAAGTACAGGCCCAGCAACCTAAGGACACGAATATAGTTCTTTGCTTCATCTACGCCATCATCTTTTCCCCAAAAAAATAAAGAAGGCCTCATCAGGTAATCATTTTTTTTGCTTCCATGAGGTAATTGGATGCTCAACATTTGTACGTGCGGCTTCAGATATAAATAAAAAAAGTCGATCAAGCCAAAGGCATGCTAGTATTGGTGTAGGGTTGCAGTAAAACAACTGCATTGTTCCAGCGTCCCCATGTGAATTCTAGATTTTTCCTGAGAAACTGGTATGGCCCTAGAACTGTTCAGATAAAAAAACTCCCTTACGAGTTACTAAGCCATCACCATTCACCGTATATTCAGTCGGTCCCAAGGCCATTACAGCCCCTGTACCGTTGCAGGCTTGCAGCACTCGCTAGGGAATTAGCGCAAACACCTATGGCGCATCCCAATCCCAGATCACTGCATATATGGAAGCAAGCGAGCAACAAGATCCAGACGATCCAGCACAGGATGGAGCGAGGGATACCTATCGCCCTTGATCCTAAACCACGCCTCGGCGCATTGCCGGTGCGCGGCGCCGAGCTCGTCCTTGCAGCCGCAGCCTAGACGTATCACCTCGGAACCTGGCACCGCCGACTCGACGTCCTCGGGACCGAGGTGGCAGATCCGGCAGCCCAGCCCGGGGACCTCCGCCTGCAGCAGCGCCGGCGACGACCCCTCGATATCGATGACCACAGCATCCGTCGGGAGGGGATCGGCGGCGAGGCGCCGGCCGCCGTGGGCGCGGCGGCGACGGCGTCTCGCCGCATGCGCCGGAGCGGGTCAGGCCAGCGGATGCGTACGTGTCGGCCGCGGCGGTTCCGGACGGAAGCTACGGCAACGGCGGGCGGGCGGGCGAAGCGGAGGAGGCAATGGGCGGTATATGACGGGAGGGACGCGTGGATGCCGCGGGTTGGATTGGTCTCATGGTCTGGCTTCGATGCGGGCGCGGGAAGCGCCGAGCCACCGGCCCATCGGGCGGGCGACAGCCCGCCGGGCCGGCACGAGTTTTTATTTAGACACTGGGCCGACACGACGGGAGGCAAGCCGAAGTGCCGGACGCGAACGGTGTGGACTCGAGATGGCGCCAGTATCTGACAATTTGACTAAAACTAGAAATACAAAGATTTGTGATATTAAATAAGTATACTATCAACATATAATTAATGAAATATTCAATAAAACTTAGTTAGAGAAACTCCAACAGTTCCTTATTTATTCTTCGGCAATTGTTCTTGTTTGCCAACTCACAAATTCAAATGCTAAATCAAAAAAGAGCTAATCTCCAACGGTTTGACATAATTCACTTGCCAAACTTAGATTTTACTTACATCAGGAACCCCAAGAGAGAAATAAAATTATGTTTATGTCCTTTCACCTCTTGAAAACTTACGTCGGGGAACCCCGAGACGTAAAACAAACTTATGTTTATGTCCTTCTACCTCTTCTAATACGTACAGATGTGCCGTGAATGCAAACGTCGTAGAGCGCGCATTTTTACGCACACAGGGCCTGATTTGCCAATACTCACTAATTTGCCAATTCCAAATGTCAAACTGTTGGAAGTAATTTTTAGAGCTTTTTGGCAAAATTTGAGAATGACAACTCTAAATGCTAAACTGTTGGAGTTGCTCTTAGCATCCTAAAACTTATGTTTTAACTCTTCAAGATTCTTACAATTTAGAATGGAGAGAGCACAATGTTGCTACCCTAGCCCTAGCCTAGTACGGAGTAGTACAAAGCAAAAATAACTGTGATGTATACGTGTACCGATCGGCCTGAACTATTGCTAGCAAAGCACAAAGCAAAAATAAGAAGGTAATCTTGAGACCCGGGGGGAAATGAAGAGATTCCCAGTTTTCAGAAGAGCGTGGGGGCATGCTTGAAATGCCATACAGTTCAATCCTGCCAAACATAGATGTTTCCATGATCCGAACAAACCTACGGCAACCTGACATGTGAGAACCCTCAATAGAGCAGACAAGATCTGTGTTTGCTTTTTGCTACAATCCAGAAACATAATAATATTCCATGTCTCGGTAAGTTCTAAACTCACTGGAAGTGCAAACTCAGGCATCTGCAATTTCGCCGCGGAATCAAGCAGGGCAAACATTACTGCATTGATATCTACAGTACATGCAGTATGCACACGCTGCGAATACAGGCGAAAAATGAAAATTTGATCCTCAGTTCCCAAATACTATGCCTGAGTAAAAGTGTGGAGTAAAATGCCCTTAGATCAATGCAGTGTTCTTTAAAGCTCCCAATGGACCGGAAGCAAAAACATAAGTACATGGGAGATTGTCCAAGTAATTTCTGATGTTTGGCTGAAAGTTTAAACAAATTTCCAGGGATTTGGACTGGAAAGACCCTTTATCACAAATTCCAAACTCTGGTACAACTAAAATTGAGACCCAATTATATTCGATCAAACGGAAAGAGGAAAATGGTAAAGAAATGAAACTAAACACGTAGCAAGAAATGCTTCAGGAATGGAATGCACTCGCGGCGCGGATCAGAGCGAGGAGCACCGAGCACCCGACGACGGGGGATCGATCAATCGAGCACGCCCGCCTAGATGGGGGAGAGGAGCTGGGCGAGGCGCGGCTTGGGCTCGGAGTTCATGCCGATGAGGATGACGAGGGGAATGAAGCCGTAGTGGGCCACCACCTTGGCCTTCTTCATCGCCCACGTGCTCCACTCCCGCGCCCGCCGCGCCGCGATCTCCGCCGCTGACTCCGCCCCGTCTGCCAGGGCCTTTCCCTTCGCCGCCGCGCCAGATGCCATCTCCGCCTCTGTCAGTGGAGAAGACGCGAGGGAGAGAGGAAAGGGAAAGGGGAATAGGCTGACCGGCTGGAGATTGCAGCTCGTCATACCCTGATGCAGAAGATGTGATTACTAAATTTGTTGAGGTGCTCCTCGTAATTTCTCAAGCTCGCGACCAACTGATCTTAATCAAGTTTTGGCAAGATTAACAATTACATTATTTCCTAGGGTCTATTTTGAAAATCGGGTAGTGGCTGCCTGGCGGGTAACGTTGCACGGTCGCACACTCTTGACACTCACAACACCAGATTCGCCGCCGCCGCTGCATAGGGCTTTCCACCCGTCGCCGACGAGCAGCGCGATCCGTGGGGGAGAAAGGGAGGAGAAGGAGAAGATGGGTGGCGGGATGGAGGTGCACAAGAACAAGTGGATCGAGGAGTGGAACGCCGGCCGGGAGAACCTCGAGTTCAACTTCCGCTGGACGCGCCGCAGCCTCGCCGTCGTCGGCCTCTTCGGCCTCGCCGTCCCCATCCTCGTCTACAAGGGCATCGTCCGCGAATTCGTACGCACGTTCCGTTCCCACTCTCATGAACCCTTTTTCCTCTGCTGTTAGGGTGGCTCACCTAGATTCAGATCGGACTCTTGCTATAGATAAGACGCATTCGTTGCGGTGGAATGATTAAGTTCCTATTTTATAACTTCAATCCCAATCGAATTGTGAAACTAGAATCCTTTCGTGGGTGAGAATGAGAATGGTTCTCAAATCATGTTGTAGTCGAGCCTGATATTGGTACTGATTTGTTGGCTTGTTGCTTAGAAGGTCAAAGGCCCAAAGCATTGTAGCATTACACCCTCTGATTCTTATATTACCATATACATATTATGTTTCTCGAATGGAATTGTGAATTGTTAAATCTTGATATACTATATGATACTTCGCCCATGTTTACCCAACCCTGAACCTTCTCAAGGACAGCAAATATTTCATTTCCTTTTTATATGTATCACAGTCTTAGCCGTAATCCAGGTATAGAATAATTACTTCCCCTTGGTCTGTAAGAAAAGTTGGTGACTACTGTTTACTGGTGCATCTATTATCCCCCAAAACTATCTTATTGTGTGGTATCACGAGATGGTTTGATTCTTCGACCTTTGTGCTTCCACTTACCCTAGCCAACATTGCTCCAGCGCAATCACCTTCATGGGATCAGTTTTCCTGGTAACCTGTTCAGTGTCAGTGGTTTCTCTCCCATCTTCTATTCCTGTTAACCATCTGCCATGCTGCCCTATTGCTGGTTCGGAATGCGTTTTTTCTATGTTGCAACACAACCTGACACTCCTTGCCGTTCATCCCTTCACTGACTGTTGCTCGAAACTATTGAGAGCTTGAGAATGCAATCAACAGAAAACAAGGCACTATTCCGTGCTCACCTAGGGGTAGGCGGGTGCCTAGGCGGCTGCCCAGCTGTTGCCGGTGAAAGGCAGCCAGATCTGCCAAGGCAGGGATGTGTGGGGGGTGGCACGGAGGTTGGGCCACGACGGGGTGGAGCTAATGTGAGGTAGCGGCGGCCGGTGGGGAAGATATGGCGCTGGTGGTGGCGGCGGGCAGATCCGCCAAGGCAGGACGCGTGGGGGGCGGCGCAGACGTCGTGCGGTGGTGGGGGAGGAGGTAACATCAATGGGGGCGGCGGGCGGTGGGGAAGCAGGCGGCAGGTGCGAGCAGAGGAATTCGGGTGTGTGTGTGTGTGTGGGGGGGGAGAACAGAGGCCAGAGAGGAGGAGATAAGGTGTCGGGGTACATTACGAGACTTGGGCTGTTAAATGGGCCTCCTTCTCCTATTTCTCCCCAAACATTGACCAATTATCTTCTATTGTTCTTTTCTTTTAAGTATAAAAGTATGTATTAGCCACCGCCTAGAGAACACCTAGGAAACGCCTAGGCTCTAGGCTACGTGTCACCGCCTAGAGAAAACATTGCGATGAACTAAAAGGGAGCTGCACGTGGATTAAGCTAGCGAGCATGACTAAGTGCTGCATTGCTACTAGTACTTGTGTTACATGTCATGGCACTATAACTATAATCTTTGCAATGGTTTCATGAGCGAACCAAGTTGACAATACCAAAGTATGGTCGTGGGTGCAGTAGCAGCAACAGCCTAGGCACAACTGAAGGGGCACAGCTCACAGGTTCTATTGCACCTGTCAATCATCCTCTGTTTGCGAAGATCCTTCACAGAAAGACCAAAGGGGTAAACTCAATAGAACAATTATTGTCTGGCCTGAAATGATAAAATAGAAATAGGATTTTAAATATGTTTGGAGTAACCAAAATATTTTGAATGAAAAGGGGACCATGCACAGTAGCAGAAGAACAACCAGGTAGAAGTAATTGGAAGCATAGACCCATTATCTACAATGATGGATGATAAATGAATGAGTGGAGGGTGAAGGCGAGGAAGTAAAAGAGTATACCGGCATCTAACGACATGTGTGAGGAAGCACCTGAATCCATGTACCATTCGCCTGTGGACAGGGCCAAGTCAATGTCATGGACTCATGGTGTTGAAGGCGTTTGCAAGGGACTGTTGATTCCAAGAACCACTTATCATCGGATGCCAGGCTGCTTCTGTTGTTTGGGAAGACCACCATACTGGAACAGTGCTCCACACTAGCTGGAGTGAGAAACTGGGCATGGAAAACCAGCAATGCCAGCTAGGCTGCAGTGAGCGTATATGGATCGTGGAATAGGAGGCGTCCACGGTGTTGCACAAGCCCAAGATCCAACAAGCTAGTGGGAAACCCATGTGGCCACACCTGAACCATGCCCATCCCATGGGTTCAGAAAGGATGGGAGCGACACACGGGTGCTGGGAGTGGAGGTTGAATTGTTATTGAAATTATAGCTGCCACGATCCTGACGGGCGATTGTTGGACTGCTACTGATTGGAGGGTGTAGAATGCTACTGCTTGGTGTTACCGCCACTGGTTGGTGGCTTGGTGCATTTCCCTGTTCAGCCTGTGGGGGAGTGTTAGCTGATGTGTATCTGTATGTGAGATAGTAGAGAACTGTTTACTTGAAGGCTTGAACTACCATTCATTAATGCATCTATTATTCCCCCAAAAATATTTTCTGACAGTTGCGATGATATTGTTTGATTGCTCACCGCATAAGGTTGATTTCCTTGGCCACTTTGACCCTCAGATTATTTTTCTCTCTAGAACATGCTCTATCATTGTTGTGGCAGTTCTAATTTCTTAGTTTAAATATGAAATGGTTCATGATATGAGTGATATCAGCCAAGATTTGGAATTACCCCCAACCCCTAAAAAAAGTCATCTCATGCATTCCATGGCATCAAGATTCAAGAAACAACCACATCCATATGTATATAGGCTATATAGCATTACCCTGGACTCCCCCACCCACACACACACACACACACACACAACACACACACACACAAAAAAAAAGAGCATTGCGGTGGAGTGGTGTAGAACATTGCATTGTAACACTTTGATCATGTGGCCCAAATCTTACACCAAATGTGTCCCAAATCCCTTACCTTGTGAATTCATAGTATAACCTTTGTGTAGTAACGTTCAATCAACAAAAGTTGTTCAATTGTCAACATGTTGATTGCGATGGATTAAGGGGATGTCACTCTTAGTTTTCATCCAGCTTTTTTCACAAACACACAACTCTGTGTTCCTTATCCCTGACTTTTATTGCCTTATTGTGGGTGTGTGTTTTTGTCTTGGTTTACTTATGTTAAATTGCACAACAATATGACTTGCTACATGCTGCTACAAAACAAAACAGCACGAGCATTGTTAATTTGAAGCCAAAAACAATCTACAACACAGTTGCCAATAAGCGACAATTGCACGTCTTCATATTCACTTTGGGTATTTTGCTTATGAACATGCTACCTCTCTCTGTTATCTCTCTGTCTTGCTTATGCACTCATATTTGCTCCAATCCACATGTATTCAAGTGAATTGGGGTGGAAATTTTCACCCCATAACACTACAGCGCACATAGATTGTCCTGCTAGATTTACATTTTTACATGCATCACTACAGCACTGATTTGTCATAGTGGCAAACGTTTTGAAGATGTTTTACTTGATATAACATTCGTTAAAGATAACCAGCTGAAATTAGGCTAAGCTATATTTGATTTTTACTTTTGAAAGTTTCTGTGTTGCAGCACATGCAAGATGAGGATGCAGGAAGACCACCGAGGAAGTTCTTGTAACTTGCAGGTTCATGCTCTTTTGTTTCAAGAAATAAGCAATATTGCCAGATGTGATAATGTCCACCTGACAAACATAATGCTACTCGGTTCTTTGTAAGCACTTTTAAGTTGCTATGTATGCTATGTTCCACAGGTGTTGGTTTCTTTGAGGAACCTATGTAACGTCTTTGTATGAATAACTATAACTATGGTTATTGACATATGATATATGTTTTCTATAAACTGAGAGGACACACTACATTGCGCTGGTGGTAGTTCAGTAAGCTGGTGTACCTGTGGTTTGCTTGACGATTTCAAATAGCCTAACCGACCCTGTTCAATGGGGGAATTTCTCGATGGAGATACATGAACAACTGAAATTCCTATGCTCTGAAAGTCTGAAGACGATGGGATCTTTAACTTTGAAGTCACTGTGACTTGCGACCATTATGACAAGTAAAGGTAACTTATAGGTTTTTAAAAAATAGATTTTTTTTCTATATGAATTATGATGTGGCAAACTTGTACCTTCACGCACATACTTGGACTTGTACAACTTGAACTTTCAGCACACATATTACTCTATGAAATGTATTCTAGAATATATTATGTTTTTTCAATAAAAAACGAAAATCGGAGTTGGCATCTAATGTGAAGTGGAAAGCAAAAATCGAGTCAGATACTCAGATCCAATTGTCTACAGTGTTTTCAATCGGACGGCTCACGTCCTTCAATCTTCCGTTCTGGTCCCACCCAATCCACTTCGTAGGTCCTTCACTCTCCAAACCCCGCCGCGCACTTCTTCTCCCCGCCTCCAGAAACACAAAAACCCCGACCGCCGGCGGCGGCCCGCCATGCTCCTCCACCACCGCCTCCTCCCTCGCCTACTGCTTGTTTCTTCCACCCACACCTCCACCACCCTCCGCCCCTCCCGCTTGCCTCTCCGCCTCTCCCTTTCGCGGCGCTTCTCCGCGCTGCCCCACCTCGCGGCACCGCAGACCGTCGACCAGTCCGACGACGAGGGGGCGCCCCAGGGGAAGGCGCAGGTCCAGCTCCCGCTCGACCGCCTATTTGTGCCGCCCGGGGCAACCGTGGATGCGGGGGACCAGAACGCCGTGAGCGCACGGGTCCTTAAGGGCTCCAACATCGTGCTGGGCCCGTACGCGCGCGGCGATGCACAGGTGGTGAACGCAGATTTTGTGAAGAGCAGCGTGCATCCCGATGACTGCCCTCGGGACGGTCTACCGGAGTTCGCACTCGTTGGCCGGTCCAACGTCGGCAAATCGTCGCTGCTCAACTCGATTGTCCGCCGCAAGCGCCTTGCACTCACCTCCAAGAAGCCTGGTAGGTTTTGCTTTGCCTGGGTCCTTGTTCGGTTCTCCCTACATCGTTACCGAGTTTAGGATTTAGTGCTTAAAGGTCGTACTTGTTGAGGAAGTGAATCTGAAGCTGATAGTGCATCGATTTCGTTACTGTCAGAGTTGATGAAACCGTGAAAGGTCGGGAGAATCTGTGCATTCACGTAGTTTTGTTTTAAGGAATCGCTGTTTTGTGGAATTGAGATAGCCTTTGCTCCTGCAGTTGGAATTGAGGTGGTTGATTTGAGGAATCAGCCCATCCTAGATGAGGTGGTGCATCATGACTCCATCCCTCAAATTTGGTGAAATGACTCTATTCCTCATCATACTTATACTGTTATTAGGCGATATGAGGAATGCGGCCGTGGGGGTGATGGAGGTCGCCAACTCATTCCATTTGACAAACCGAGGAGAGATGCGAGAAAAAGAGAATGCGGGAGAGGGATGTGGAGAAAAAAACAATGGATGTCACCAGCCCTGATTTCCTTTTTTTTTTTTTTTTTTCCAAACATGTACCTAAAAAAAGGTATTTGTGCATGTATTAATCATTTAGAGCATCTGCAAGTCACCGCCTAGATTCCGCCCTAGCGCCTAGCCGAACGGAGCTTATACATTAGCATAAAATGAGCTAGTGATGGAATTTGACAAACCAAAAAAAAAAAAGTGAGAAAGAAAACGATGGAGTGATCGATTCCAAAAAAACCCTTTAGAGCATCTGCAAAAAAAAATAGAAAAGGCTCCAAAAAAATAGAAAAAAAAAAAACCAATCAGGCTCCAATAGACATTCTAAACCACTTTTTATTTTATTTTTATTCTTCAAAACCGTCCGTTTTCGCTCTCCATAAATTGATAGGCTACATCGCTCTCTAAATTCAATATATGGTTGTTCTATCATGAGTTTTTCACATAATGACAAATACGATAAGCCCTTGGAGTATAGAGAACGGAACTGATAAGTGATAGAGTCCGTTGGAGACACGAGATATACATACAGAATATTTATGGGATGACTCTCCAAATAGAGATATAGAGATTGAATTTTAGAGAGGCTCTTGGAGTTATTTTTAAGCTGAACTCCCTTTGGTTCACCATGATCATATGTGTTGTCCTGGCTTTACTAAAATCTAAATGCCATTTCTTGTTGTAATGCTTATCTTTTGGATCTGGTCTTTTCATGTTAATTGAAAGGCCGGGCAGATCTGCCCTTGAACTCTAAAAAAATGCTTTTCTTTTGGAAGCTCTTGCCAACCAGGTACTCTGTTCACACGTTTAGTTTTTATTTAAGAGCTATCATCACATGGAACTAGAATTTGAGACTACTTTTCCCCAGCTTCTTACTTCTAAGAGCTATTGTCCCACGTGGGATATAAAACTGTCTTGTTTGGGATTATAACTATTATCTCTAAAATCCATTAAATTGTGCTCTGGCATCAATTTTATCTCTAGAAAATATCTCTGCAAATTCACAACCTAGTCTCCTTCAGTTCACCCGACTTGATCATTTGTGCACCTTTAGTTTTACCCTTTGGAGATATACTGCATCTGTACAGAGAAGTTTGTTTCATTTTATTAATTTTGTTGGTTATTTTCATTGTTGCAGGGAAGACCCAATGTATCAATCATTTCAAAGTAAATGACAGCTGGTATCTTGTTGACTTGCCTGGTTATGGGTAAATACTGCAGACTTTTAGTTTTAGTGTTTTACTAGTAGTTTTCCAAAAAAAAAAATAATCATGTAGATGGATGTATTTGTATTATCTTATTATGGTTGAATATTTTTCACATAGAAGAGTTGTCATATGATGTTACATATTTAATCCACTAAAACAAGTCAATCAATTGGCAAGGGGTTAACAATTATGGGAATTGCTTAAACAATCCTATCAAACCCCTTTTGACTTATCTTTTTTTTCTTACTTTATTCTTTATTTATTTCATCAAAAAAGAGCTCTGCCCTTCCATCTTTGGATAAATAGAGGGGGCAGGGCATAGCCTTGCTACTGCAAATAATACTTGAATGGATCTGCCAATAAAGGCCAATGCATGGACTGTCCAAGAAACTAGTAAGAATGTAAGAAAAGTGTTTTTCATTTGATAAGCTTATGAAGCATCTTGCGCCGGTAGTATATGCATGAGATACGGTTTGATGGTTCAATCTAAATGTGAAAATGCCATATCATCAAATTGTGTTTGTGAATTCAAAAGTTTGTTTTACAGACTCAATATAGATTGAGAATATGCCTAATATTTTTATGTATTCTACTTCGATCTATATCTGCAAAAATCTATGTTGCTACATGATCTTGGATGTTTTGTTCTTTGGGCAAATTAATCAGACTGCCTGTTGTCTGTCATATGTATAACAATGAGACATGAATTCACAAATATAAAAAATAAATTTGCATCCCATTAGTTGGAGGATATATTTAGTCAACATACTATTAGTTGGAGGATATATGTAGTCAAAATATCATCCATTTTTCGTTTTCTTGCATTAACAAGAGCTTTTATTGAACAGATATGCTTCTGCACCACAGGAAGCTCGTACCAATTGGGATGAATTTACCAGAAATTACTTTCTCAGTAGGGAGAATTTGGTATCTGTTTTTCTCCTTATAGATGCAAGTATACCTGCCAAGAAGATTGATCTTGACTATGCTAGTTGGCTTGGTCAAAACAAGGTAACATACTTCTGAAACGACGGAACTCCCATTTATGAAGTAATTAACCATCATTCTTTCATCTATGCGTTAGGAGTGCTCTTGATATTGTTAGTAGATAATCTAGTTCATCTATGCAATAGAAAATAATGCTGCTGAAGCCGAAAGGCTGAAATATCCCAGTGTGAGATAAAAATCTTGTGCACACATGATTCTAGCAATAAGCTGAACCTAATTTATTTACAATCATTTTAGCTTTCACACACAATGTTTATGGATGCTATCTGTTCTTGTTAGTCAAAGCTAACTATGATTGACTGATTTATTTACCCATCACAATGAAAGATGTATACCTGTCCGATAGAACGAATATGGCACTGTATTAGACTTTAGGCAGCAGCAATCAATCTTTTCCTAGAGGTTTGAGTTAGAACTTGGAAGGCATATTGCCGCCCGGGACAAAGTAAACCAAGAATTTGTTTCTGACTTATTTTCTCACAACAAAGAGCTTAACTTGGCAAGTCCTAAGGTTTTTTTGTCATGAAATTATTCAATAATTTAGGACATAATTGCAATGGACTTTCTGTTTCTGCATTTTGCCATTGGGTTTATGATGTTGCGTGCTGTTTGTGCTTTGTGCTACCCTTTTCAAAACCCAATGAAGTCTGCAAAGTGCAGCTTAATTCTGGAGTCTGGACCCCCTACCTCATTTTTAAAATTTGTAAGATTATACAGAGTAAAAAGAAAAAGATCTGGTAACAGTCCGACATATACTGGTACACTTGTACTAAAAAGTTCTGAAAAGGTGTTAGTTTCATGCCTTTTTTTTTTCTCCTTTTCCTGTCCTGGGCATAGATCCAGTTCCATTCTTGGTGTAAATACTGCAGTACGCCAGTGCCCACAGCCACCCACCCTTTTGCAACCAGGCCTGAACTCTCAAACCCTGGACCGCATGTCCTACCTAGTCAATATTAATTAACAGCCCCACCTCCTTAAGCTCTTCTGTCCTTGGTTCCTTCACAACGAACCATATTACTCTCATTTCTGTTTTGCTGCAACCTAGTGCAAAATAATCCTCTTTGGGAAGGGACCAATTAACAGCCCCACCTCCTTGCTCTTCTGTCCTTGCTGCCTTCACCGCAAACCATTACTTCACATATACTCTCATTTCTGTTTTGCTGTGCAGAATAATCCTTTTTGGACGACCTATGTTGGCATGAGCCTTGGTCCTGGGGACACCACACTAGCTAACATACTCCTTTTCAGACATACAGTAATTGATGGACTTGTGCACAGTCAGATGTAGTAAAACTAGTAATGTGCTTGCCATCACATCCGTATGAAACAGCGCATTATTGTTTACCCATATGAAGAATTTAGGTTGTTGAGCAATAAATGTGGCACTGTTCAGTTGTAATGTTTCATAACCATTCTGTTCAGGTTCCCATGACCCTTGTGTTCACAAAATGTGACAAGCGCAAGAAGAAGAAGAATGGCGGCAGGAGACCCGAAGAAAACGTGGAAACTTTCCAGAGCCTAATCCGTGAATACTTCGAGGCTGCGCCTCCTTGGATCATGACCAGCAGCGTGACCAACCAGGGCCGCGATGAGATACTCCTGCACATGTCTCAGCTTAGGAATTATTGGCTCAAGCATTGAGATGCAATAATGACTAAACTGGACCGAAGCTACTAAAACAGCATACAAAGGACTGTCGTTCATTGATGCATCGACATTCAGCGGTTGACACCTCTGCAATCAGGCCTTTGCACCAACTAATCCGCCTTTTGAGCTGTTTACTGTCCAATATCGCCTCTGTGCATGATTATCCAAATCAACACTCTGGGAATGCAGACAAGGTGCTAGAATCAGCTGATCCTGGGTTTTTTCTATTTTGTACACGTACAGTCCCAACGTTTTCCCCTTGTTCCCATCTTATTATAGGTTTGTGTACGCTGTCGGGTTAAATTATTAAGAAACCCCTGGTGTATTAGCTAATCATCAGTGGGAATCTCACTTTTTTGTTTGTTACCTATGTGCTCCCTTGGACCCTGCAGTGTACAAATGGCAGGAGGTGCATGAACTTGACCTGTTAAGAAACGGCCTTGTGGTGTACAGAATGTATTGATAGCGCCACATTATTGGGATCCCCTTCTATCATACAGTGTCTTATGTAAAATATACCTGACGAAAGAGACAGTGGACGGGTACAGGTTTGCCTGGAGACAGAATGCTGATCATATATCTAATACTTACAGGCAAACATGGCTGTAATTTTGTTGATCCTGGTGAAACCAAACCATAGGTTTTCAGTAGTCCATCTGTCCTACACCTATATAGTTTAAAGTTCTGACACCCATGTCTTCCTCTTAAAAAAAAACACATGTTTGTCCGTATTACGGCCACGTCTTGAAAAGCCGTGCGCCGTCTACGCGATAGATGTGGCTTGTATAATCCAAGCGAACAGCTCACCTGCCTCGCCTAACCACAGCTGGAGCCGCTAAACAATGCAATCAGCGCGTACTGATGCCACGGAGAAACAGCACGCTAACAAGGTGTTGTTTTATGCTTGGTTTGTGCAAGCAAGGCTGCAAGGATTGGTTCAACGAGTCAGTTACTTGCGTATTGGTACGGTAAAGGTACGGCGTACTTGTAGCATATACAAGTGTAGACAGTTGTGCCGCGGCAGTACGTACGTGGTGTACAGTTGCAGAGTTGTGAGTGGAGTTGCCGTAGTCAATGCCCGGTACTCGCCGGCTCCATGTACTCCTGCGTAGTCATGCACAGTAACTGGGCAGGCAGCCTTGCAGAAAAGGGCAGTTGATCGCACGGAAAGCGGACAGTATACACGGCCAAATGATCGATTTCCTCCCGTGTCTTTACTCTTTACTTTACCCAAACAAACAGAACAGCACTGTGTTGCGGCCCAACGCCTGCCTTTGCACTTTGCACTTTGCACTGCACCTGTGTGTTGTGTTTTTGAGCCGTCTGTGATCACAAACCTGTAGCGCTGTTCCCTTCACGGAAAGGTTAGCTTTCAACCAGCTGATCCCCCGGCGAAAACGCGCAGCGTTCCACGTGCACGCAGCGCGCGCGCTCACGAGCCGCCCACGCCCGGCCCCATATGCAATGCTGCAATGCGACGCAGCCGCACAAGCAACGGATCGCGACATTAGCTTGGCACGAACCGATCTTGTACGTATTCCTTGTTCATTAGCTAAATCCAGCAGGAAGACGAGTAAACGCATCTGGGACACAGCCAATACGGCATCATCCGGCGGTAGAGAAAGAACCGTACGACGTGGTGACCGTACGGCCGTAACGGAGTACGTTACGTGCGTGGCGCCCACCGCCCACGACTCGAGGTTAAACTGCCCACCCCACGACTCCTCTACCACGACTCTGTCTGGAGGCCTGGGCGGCCGGACCTGGCAGTTTTTTTTGTTCCTAGCTCGCGGCTCGGGCGGTTAAAGCCGCGCGCGCGAGGCCGCATTAGCCCGGCACGAATGCGATACACCAACACCCACTCCTCCCGCCCCCCGCCTTCTCTCCACAGACCACCACACCCCACGCCGTGGACGCTGAGACCTCAGAGGCAAGGCAAGGCAAGGCAACCGCGCGGCGGAATCAAGCAAGAGCACACATGCACCTTCGCGAGGCCATGGAGGACTCCAGCGCGGGCGCAGGCACCGGGCGCAAGAAGCTGAAGCAGCGCCTGGCGGCGATCCTCTCGGTGTTCTCCCGGCGCGCGGGCAGGAAGCGCCGCGACAACGAGGGCGAGGCGAAGCCACCGCCGCCATTGGCATTCCCGTCCTACTCCCACCTCGGCAGCGGCAAGAAGCAGCCCGGGGGTGGTGGGAGTGGGAGTGGGAATAATGGGATCGCCGACCGCCGCCTGTCCCTCTCCGCGCCGCGGCCCGCGCCGCTGGTCCACATCACCATCGACTGCGCCGGCCGCCGCTCCGTCGACGCGGCCGACCCGTCCATGCTCGCGCTCGACGCCGCGGAGGCCGCCAGGAAGGCGGAGCCACGGCGGTGGTCCACGGCCACCGGGATGCCGCACGAGACTGGTGAGTGGGAGGGCCGCAAGTGCCCGCCGTCGTCGCCGTTCGTGGCGCACCTGCCGCCGCTGCCGCCGGTGGCGAGGTGGAAGGAGCGGGCCAATACCAACACCAACACCAACACCTCCTCGCGCCGGCTGTCGACGCACTCGTCGCGCCGGCTGGTCAGCAGCTCGTCTTCCGACGACGAGTACGACGACGACTCGAGGAACCTCTTCTCGTCGCGAAGTTTCTCGTCTGACTCGTCCGACTTCTACAACTGCCCGCGCAAGAACACCACCACCACCACCACCAGGGCGCGCGCGTCCGTCTCGGGCCCGTGCCGCCCGCTGCCGCCGGCCTCCGCGCGTCGCCGCGGCGCGTCGCAGAGCTGCCGGTACAGCTTCGAGCTCCCGCGTGGCTCCACGGCGTCCGCCGCGACGGACGGCGGTTTCGCGGTGGTGAAGCGGTCTGCCGACCCGTACGAGGACTTCCGCAAGTCCATGCAGGAGATGATCGCCGAGTGGCCCGCCACTGGCGGCGGGGACGACGGCAGCGACGGCGAGGGGGACCACAGCGCGGAGCGGCTGCTGGAGACGTACCTCGTGCTCAACTCGCCGCGGCACTACCCGGCGATCCTCGCGGCGTTCGCCGACGTGCGGGAGAAGCTGTTTCCATGAGCTGAGCTTCGTCGTCACCGCCAACGGTCGGCTCGGCGCCGGCCGGCGGCGCTGTGGTGTGGATAGGATTAACCTTGTCAGACGGAAGTAATGGCAATAGAATTGAGCATGTGCGTTGCGTACGTGCGTGCATTTGGCTCTGCCGTCCTTGGCCTGCTAACCACTGCTTCATGCACTCTGTTCTGTAGTCTGTCTCTCTCATGGGTAATGTAATCACTCTTAGTCTCGTTAATTAATGTTAATTTTTGTGTATAATGAGGTACTTATTGCGGTAAAATAAGGTATTTCGAGGTCGGTGCGTTCTTGTGTGAATGCTCGTCACGTCTTTGAGAAACGTGGATTTGTTTCGTGGCACTAGATACAGTATTGGATTAGCACTTGGGAGTTGGGAGTATGTTCTGTATCATCTTTTCGACTCTGACAAAAAGAACTCTTTTCTGACAAACACGGACCACAATCCTTCCGGCATTTGACTCCACTTTTTATTCCAATCAAGCGCCGGCGCCTTGGCCAACTCTTGATGAATAAACAAAAGTTCTCCATGACGAAATGATTCAGAGTCCCAAGTGCATGTGATATCATTGCCAAAGAAATACCTAATTTATTTCTTGACAACTTAGAACATACTCTCCGGCTCCGCTTTGTCTGACTCTGCTTCAACGAAGGAATAGAAAAAGCAACGGGAAAGTCCAGCAAACAACGAGGAAGTGTCAAAGTGGCAACCTCCCTCCCTCCTCGTCTCCAACCCAGGCGTATTCCGCAGCCATTACCGGAAATGCATGTAACTCCTTCCTTCCTACGATACGGCCTGGAACTGCAAGACTTCCCGTCGTGGCGTCGTGCACGCTCTGGGAACCTTGCCTTGTGTGGTCTGCTGCTGTCTACATAGTTTCGGCAAAGACGAGGCTCGGCTCGGGCGTTCGGAGAGGAGAGCAGCCATGTGCGCGTTGGTTGGCGACTTGCCGCGGTTGGTGACCATGTCCTGTGATGGTTGGCGAACCGCATCGCACCAGGCCACCAACCAGGCAGCCGGCCGCGGCGTGAGACTAGGCGCTTCGACGCGGTTGGGATTTGCACGTCGCCATCGACCTACAGCACCTTCAAGGTGAGGCCGGCGCGCCTGATTGATTCGGTCGGGGCCATCGGGCAGCCGCGCCGTGGCCCGTGACCGTGAGCCCTTCTCGTGGGCATGGTCGTGGCTCGCCCGCCGCCAGCGCGCGCGGGAGGACGTGAGCCATGATCGCCATCGTTCAGGTTCAGTTGAGACAGACACAGACTGGCTCACAGTCGCTGGCACTGGCACTCGGTGAGAACGGGCGTTGCGTTCCACAGTTCCATGTGCCTGTCCATGCCTGCCCCTGGTGCCAGTGCCGATTGATCGATCCACTAGTGCGCTCCCGGTTTCGGCGCAACGCGACTGTCGGCCGGGCCTGGAGAGCGAGCAGAGAGAGCCCTGGCCCAGGCCCCGTCCCGTCCCGAGCGGCCGAGCGAGCGCTGCCGATCGATCAATCGACCAAGACGTGACGCCGTCGTCAGGGCGCGAGTGTTGCCAAACCTGGTCGCGTCTTGTCGCTGCTGCCCAACACGCCCCCGCGTGCTAATCAGTGCCCTGTGCTCGCGTACGTCGCGTCGCGCACGCCGGCGCCCCGGCACGTAGCCACCAGGCTTAGGTCTCGCCGTTTCGTCTCATGCGCATGCACTCCACTCTGCGTGTCGTGACGTCGCACAGTAGCATCAGGCAGATACGCAATCAACCAGTGGTTAAACGACTGTCTCCTGTAAAGTCTACGGCGGCTCGGTGATTCGCCGGCCAGCCACTGACAGCCGTATGATGAACGCCGGCCGGCGTGATCTGCCTGAGACTGTAAATATATGGAGTACGTATCGGCTCAACGTACGTGACGCGTCCGATTTCTGTCGTCTTGTTTCATTGTTGTTCGTGTGCGGCAGGAGAAGGCCGGACGGACGGACGGCATGACCTGACGTTTCGAAGCATGGCCGGATGGCCCCGGCCGTGCCCCTTTTTGCCGATCGGCGGTCGACGGGATGTTTTGGCCCTCGGCCGCGCTCCGGGTATCCGGCCACGGCGTAGTCACGTCCTGTCAACGCTCAATTTCGACCGTGAGAGTGAGAGAGGGGCATCCAAAGGCAGGTGAAAGGTGCACACACAAGTCGCGGCGCCTGCATGGTAGCACGTCGTCGGGCACAGTAAGCTAGCTACTACCGCCGCGGCCGGCGTGGTATGGTACAGTAATCATGCCCTCCACTGATTCTACAAGCAGCTGGCACACCCTACAGGTTGAGACATGATGCAGCCTGCTTCAGATTCGCGAACAGGAACCCTACTCCCTCATCCGTGTACCACTTTCACGCGATAGCAAAGGGACGTGCTGTAGCTGTAGGCAAGAATCCATGAACATAATAGTCTACTGCAATCTGACTATCTGAGCAGTGGATGCATGTGATAGCATACACACTGAGCTATAGTATAGAAAAACAAGAAACATCGAGGCATCGACAGTCTGAAACCGCGCTGCTTCACTTAGAGCGTCTAATTGGCCGGGATTATAGTAGTGGCACGCGTCTACAGCGGTGGGAACAACTAAACAACCTTTAGACCTCGCCGTAGAGCACAAAAAATATGGCCTCGGAACTCGCGTACGTGCGGATGCATGTTTCAGCAAGCGCCAACATGAAGGTCCGTCCCCCAGCAAAGATTCCTCCCCGCAGCGGGGCGACCGGGATCGTCGATCGAGCACGAGTGCAGAGCTGTCATGGCGGCGGCGGCCCCGGGCGAAATTTCCCCCTCGATCTGCTCGATCGTGGACGAAAGGAAGCCGGGCACGAAGCTCGTTCCCCAACACACGATTGATGCGTGCCACGGCGGCCGGGGCCTCCTCCTCGCCTCTACGCCTCCACACGCCTCCACGTACCGGCAAGACCGCGAGAGAAAAACACCACGCTAATAACATGCCTCTATAATGAGAAGAGTGAAACGCCCTGAGTTTTTATGCATTTTCGTATGATCCGTGAACAGGAGGCTGTTTGGTTGGCTGCAGTAACCTGCCACGAGAGTGTGGCGGCTGCCACGGAGTGGCTTGAAAATGAACTAGACAAACATGCAGCCGCCGCCTTTTATATGTCAAACACTAGATCACCATCCATGGCAACCGCATGTGTGGCGACGTGAACTTTGGTATGCAACCAAACAACCCATAACATTTCCAACGGTCTCAGATTTGAATGGACCAAAATTTTAAAACCAAAATTGTGATTCTTCTGCCCCCATCTTGATAGCCCAAGATCTAATCGTTACTGTCTACATACCAAGGTGTTGAGGTTTATTTTGTTTTAGACTCAGTTGTTGAGGTTGTTAGGTGGGGTCCTCCATCCCTCATGTTTTTTTGCTTCTCGTTTGTGTTAAAAGATTTCGTTGGTAATCCATGGATTACCCGTGAATCCTTTTCTATCAAATATGTATAGGTCTATTGACCAATCTCTTTTGCTTAATGAAAAAGGGCTATATCGTCGGTTGTGAAAAAGAATAGCCCAAGATCTAAACTATCACAGATCAGCCTGAGCATTCATTAAATACCAAACCGATTGGTTTGGTTCTTCGGTACCTATGCGAGTTCGGTTTTCGAGAAATCAAGACGATCGGTTCCTACAAAAACTCGGTACCGAGGGAATTCGGTATCGGTAAATTTGGTTCGGTTCCGGTATTTACCGAACAATACCAAACTGATCACAAAGAAGATGTAATAGCATGTTTAAAAACTAATTTTGACATGATTTCGTAGATAATTATAGTGCAAAATACAAATACATATAAAAGTCCACATGACTCTAAGTGTGAGTGTCAAAATTACATAATATAATAGTTTATAATAGTAAAATCAATAATATAACAACACCTAAACTTATCGCATTTCATGTAACTTCGGTAAATTCGGTTCGGTTTTGGGTATTTACCCGGTACTTCGGTTCTTGAAAACTCGGAACGGAATATTTTGGTTCCGGTAATTTTGGTTCGGTTCTCGTAATTTCGGTTCGGTTTTTGGTTCTCGGTATTTTGTGCCCAAGGTGGATCACAAACATCCATTTTAGACTGAATTTTTTCACGAACACACTTATATCACACATATTTCATTTAGATACAAGCCATTAGGGCTAATCATTGTGTCTACCACTCGTCTGAATACATTGGGTTAGATGGGCAAATGGGTAGCATGACTTAGACATATATTAATTGGGCCTAATGAAGGCACGACCCAATGAGCCCTTCAT
Source organism: Hyparrhenia diplandra (assembly GCA_015847255.1). Lineage (NCBI taxonomy): Eukaryota > Viridiplantae > Streptophyta > Magnoliopsida > Poales > Poaceae > Hyparrhenia > Hyparrhenia diplandra. The sequence continues at coordinate 76,476 of JADLZK010001787.1, forward strand.
GCCATGTTGTGCAAGCCCACGGGCTCGGCCTACGGCTCAGGGTAATTAAGCCGTGTCGTGGCAGCTTGAGGGCCTGCCAATCATGACGTGCTCCTGTCCCTACAAAAGCGCAACGCGCTATGCAAGACGGCTAAGGTCGTGGCACCATCACACGAGCCGGACAGGCCTCACCCCACACCCAAGCTCCAAGTTGGTTGGCCATCGAACCTCAGGAGAAGAATGACTCACTGTTGTCTCCCGCTGATTTGCATCTCTATACGAGCTCTTGTATATCTCTTGCTAGCTGTTTATTTTGATCACTAGTACGAGTAGGAGCTTTTATGCTTATTTTTTTTCTCTAGTTGCTTGGGTTGATTGACTTGCATACTAGACTTGTGTATGAGATTTTGATAGTATCCTAATCCGGCATTGCTTATCTTGTGGTACAAAAGGCTAAGTATGATAGAATGCGTAAAATCGCTCGGTCCCGTGTATTTAGAGACTGTTGGTTCGTAATTTAAAACGTGCATGGCCCAGAAAACAAATTTCAGGCGTCCATTTACGTTGCTAGGCTGCATCAATGTAACACTTTTAATTAGAAAAAAACAGGTACAGGACTCCAACACGCGACACCGTACGACTGTCCAATTAATCTATTGACACTTGGATCTTCAGCTGTAATTCTCCTTCCTTCACCCTCCAGCATTGCACAACTACCTGATGCATGGTGCCGCTTGTGGGAATCTATCATTATTTTCCCTTTTGAATCATTCAATTTCATTGGGATTGAGGGGTATTTTCTCTCAAGAAGAATGCCAAATTTAAACCAGCCCTAGTTGGCCAAGATTTACGTTTGAGGGCTGACTATTCGGCGCCTCTAATCGGCTGTTCTTGATCGTAACTAACACACCCACGTCCTCCCTATTTTTTGGACGTCCTCCCTAAAAAAGGCAGAAAATGATGGACATTTAAAAGGGGTTAAAAATGGAGCTTCAGGACCAGCTATTTCACATCTTTTATTTGCCGATGACACCATTTTCTTTACAAGGGCTGAGAAAAAAATGCATTAATGCTTTAAAATCTGTTTTGCAGACCTACAGCCAAGGTTCAGGCCAAAAGATAAATGTACAGAAGTCCTCCCTATTTTTTGGACGCCACTGCCCAAGCAACATCAAACAAATGGTGATGGATTCTTTAGTGGTATACAATGAAAGTTTACAATCTAATTATCTTGGTATGCCCACTTATGTTGGTCGATAAAAAAATGAGTACTTTTAATTTTATAACTGAAAATATATGGAAATGGTTCGTGGTTGGAATGATAGACCAATGTCTAGAGCTGGAAAGGAAATTTTGCTTAAAGCTGTGGCACAAGCGATACCAACTTATACTATGAGTTGTTTCCTTCTACCAGATAGTGTGTGTAATAAAATGAGATCGATTGTTTCTAACCATTGGTGTGGGGTGGAAGCAGGTAAAAAGAAGATGCATTGGCGATCATGGGATTGGCTCACTACACCAAAATTCATGGAGGCATGGGCTTTAGAGATATGAAAATATTCAACCAAGCAATGCTTGGGCGACAATGCTGGCGATTGCTAACAGATCCAGAATCTTTGTGTGCAAAGGTCCTTAAAGGAAGATATTATCCTAATTGCTCTTTTATGGAGGCTCAGGTAACAAGATCTTGTTCATTCACTTGGTGTAGCTTGATGTTTGGAAAAACATTATTAGAATGGGGTTTGTTTTGGCGGGTGGGAGATGGAAAGAAAATTAAGATCTGCAAAGATAGATGGGTCAATGAGCCCCCATGTCACCCAATTGTGCCACTAGTACCCCTGCCCGAAGAGCTAACAGTGGACTTCTTAATTGATGAAGTAAATAAGCAATGGAAGGAGGACCTGGTGCAAGCTTGTTTTAGGCCTGTTGACGCAGAACGCATTATTAAAATGCCCTTGAGCCACAACCAAACTGAAGATGTTGCTTCATGGCCATATACCAAATCAGGCATATATACTGTCTACCTTCCCTTGGGAGTCACGTTTTATTTTGTAGACCCATTTACAGCCTACTGATTTGGCTCCTTTAGGAATATCCGCTAGGTCCCAAACATCATTGGAACTCATAGACTGCATTTCTTCTTTCATGGCTTCTAACCACTTTGATGCGTGATTGCCACTCATGGCTTCTTCATATGAGGCGGGTTCACCTTCCATATGAAAATCTTCAATATTATAAAGTTCATAGTCATTAGGTATAGCTGACCTTCTGACTCTTTGAGACCTTCTAGGGGCCTCCTCATTTGGCACCTCTTCTGTTTGAGGCTGGTGTTGCTCCCCCTCATCTATGGTAACATCTTCATTAGGTTCCTGATTAACAGGTTCCTCATTCTCTTCTGTTGTTACCACAGGAGGAACAATAACAGGTTCTTGCGCCACAATGTCTTGCATTGTTGGTGCAGAAACAACAGGTAGCTCGAAGAATGGCTCTTGAATAATAGGATTGGGCGAGAAATATGGGGAATTTCAGTGTCCTGGGAATGAATATGAGCTCAACCAAATGAAGGGGTTCCATATGCTTCAGCTGTCGGAAGCTTACAATATGCTCAAGTATGCACGCGCCTAGACTTGGCTTATGTAACCGGGTTGCTTGGCAGATTTCAAAGTAATCCAGGTATTGCACACTGGGGATTAGTAAAGAAAGTCTTGCGGTATTTGCAAGGAACGAAAGGCCTCATGCTAACGTACAGAAGATCTGACTCCCTAAAGATTTTGGGATATTCAGACTCTGATTATGCGGGAGATGATAGAAAGTCTACATCCGGATACGTGTTTACTCTCGCAAAGGGAGCAATATCGTGGAAAAAGCTCTAAACAAAAGATTACTACAAACTCCACTATGTATGCCGAGTTTGTAGCTTGCTATGAGGCGACGGGGCGGGTGAATTGGCTAAAGAAATTCTTACCCCGTTTGAAAGTGGTCGACGACATCCATGGACCAATGACATTATACTGTGATAATAATCCAGCAATAGAGTATGCTCACAACAGTATATAGGTCAAGTGGTGCTGCCAAACACATTGAAATAAAGTACTATGTTGTGAATGAGAAAATCAAGGATCACGTTATAAATCTTGAGCACATAAGCACTGAAAAGATGCTCGCGGATCCACTCACAAAAGGCTTACCACCCAACGTGTTCAAGGAACACGTAGCCGACATGGGGTTAAGGGAAAGCCTATGATTCTTGGACAATTATGAAGGGCCCAAAGTTAAGGTTTTATTTGTTTCGCACAGAAATGTGTATTGTAGCTCGTGAAATCTATCGGAAAAGACCGTGGACGATTAAACATGTTCTATGCACAAATGAGATGGAATAAGTAAAGTGAAAGTTCAAAGTGAAAATTCAAAGTGAAAGTTTAAAAGTTAAAGCGTGAGATGAGATCAAGGGGGAGAATGTTAGAATGATCTCAATCCCAAGTTGGGCCCAACGGACCAACTCGGGCCTTGATCTCGCGCCCTGATCGGGGGCATCCAACCCATCTATGGTTGGAGGGCCCATGTCACACTACGCAATATAAAAGAGAGGTGGGGGTCGGGGCACTGTTCACGAGTTTAGACAGCCGCCAGTCACCCCACCTACAAACCCTAATCTGATCTACAGAGGGTGCGCAGCAAGTGACGGGAAGTGCCTCCACGTCGCCGTCGTCGCCACTGCACCGACCTCCACTCCACCGACCGTCGCTGCCTAGTACAGAGAAGCCGATGGGGGACTCCAACGCCGCCGCCGCCGGATCCAGCTCCGCCATCCCCGCCAAGTCCTCTGATGGGCGGTAACTAATCCTAGAACCCCTCTGTTCTTCATGTTTACCAGTAGGTCAAGTAGCTGCTAGGGTACCTAGGATTGTTCTTGATGTTTCTATGGATGTACCCCGTCTAGATGCCATGCTAGTGATCCTATAGTCTAACAATGGTATCATCGAGCCTGTCTAGAAGTCAGCATAAATTATGGCAAAAAGGAATGCACTTTTTCTGAAAGCTTCAAAGAAGTGTAAGGCAGAGAGATCAGATCAATCAAAATCAGCGATAGAGTGGAAAAAACTATGGAATATTATAGCCCCACCCAAAATGAAAATAACTTTATGGAGGATAGCTCATGATTGTCTCCCCAACAGGTCAGCAACTCAAAAACAAGAACATTCCATCTCAAAGATCTTTATTGTCAATGTGGCGTAGAAGAATCACCGAACCGTGTTTTCTTGGAGTGTTTTTATGTTTGTTCAAATCTGGAAGGAATTGAAATTAAAATGTGGCTTCTCAAGAATGTACAAAGCACCGGTACATGTCACACATTGGATATTTGAAAGGTTAAATTATTGTACAGACAGAGAGGCTACCATTCTCACAATATCCCTTTGGCATATTTGGGAGGCGAGAAATGTTGTGCGCAATGGAGAAAAGGAAACTCATCCTCATTGTGTGGTAGAGAAGATCATGGCATATGTGGAGATGGTCTTGCAACATATGTTTTTACCCATAATTCCATTAGGTGTGACTTGAGCAAACCTAAGAGATGGAATCCACCACCGGGAGGTTGGGTCATGTTTAATGTGGATGTTGTTGTGTTCAAGAATAGAATGGGTTTGGGTATTGTGGTCGAGACCACAATGGGACTTTATTATGACATATAGACAGGGGAGTAGAAAACATCAGTGATCCGTAAATGGCAAAGTTGTGGCTCGAAGGCGATTGAAATTGCTCTTGATCCGCCTTTCAAACAGGTCATCATTGCCTCTCGATTTGTTTTCCCCGATTTTAAAGCTTCGTAGGATGATTAAGGATCGATCCCACATAGCTATTTTTATCCGAGACATTTGGGAGTATGTTAGATCTTCGAATGATGTTGCTTTTTTATTTTACTTATGTGAGTAGATGTTGTAATGTGGTAGCTCATGTTTTAGCTAAATCTACCGATCGGGGCTAATGAGTCTATGTGGCACTATGTACCTCCGCACTTTTTTTGGTCAGAACTTTGTAATGATCGCTTAATGTAATGATGAATAGTTACCCATTACTTTTTTTAAAAACACCCACGTCCTCGCTCGCATGCCGTTAGCGCTACCGGAGCCTAAAAAAATTAATAAAAAAAAAAGAACTACGAGGAGGCTTTGTTAAAAAAATCGAGGAGACAGAGGCGATGTTTTCAGCGGCGCGCCGGCGCCGGCGCCGGCGAGTAGCGCATGGGGAGAGGGTCTCCCTGAACGGCGACCGGTGACCTCCTTCCTGTCCAGGCGCGAATCGGATCCTGGCGGCCCTCTCCCACTGGGGCACTCTCAGCTGTCGCCTGTCGGCGTGGTGGCATGCCTCGGTTCGCTGACTTCGGCTCTTCGCCGCCCCTCTGCCTCGAGGTCTGCACCTCCTCGACTCGACGCCGACCTCGTGTGATCCTGCCTCGACCTCGGCCCTCCACCGCAGAGTAAGACATGGAGGATTACCTGGCCATAGGTGCACAAAGTTGCAAACTCTAGCTTGTTGTGCTCTACAAGACTACAAATAATAAGGAATGTGCTAGGGTCTATGTAGATTTTGAGATAAACAATCATTGCTGTGCATTGATGTAGAAACATATATAGGAAGTTTACAATAACTTGTAGCTTTACCTGTTTCCCAAGTTCTCCAAAGGAAACCTTTTCTTATCTGCACAAATTTAGACACGTCATTTATTGAGTTTTGCCATACTGTTGATTTAGTTGGTGAGCTGAGAATGATCTATTTCAACTTCAAGTGAAGTGTAGCATATTTTGGAATAAGCAGGAGCCTGGAAGATTAATTACAAAACATCTTTTCAAAAGGAAAAGCATGGCAAAACAGCATAGAGTCATGTGGTGCAGCAATTCTGCTATACTGAACTGGGGAGCAATTTCGTCTGGAGAAACTGTCAGTTTCCACTCGTGTAGTATAGTGACTTTATATTGTGCTATATTGTGGTCCAAGTTTAACATGTTTTACAATATTTGTTTGACATTTGCATAACTCAGATTCAGTTGTCTGGTCTAGAGTTTTTGTTTATTTAGGTTCCACTTATCTGGGGGAGTTTGATGACGGAAAGAGCAGCTGTAGAAAGCTTCTAGATGGTCATAATCAATATTGAGGAAGCCACAACCAGATATCACGGCTTCTACAAGCTTTATCACATGGCAACAAGGTCTCTTTTTTTACCATTTTCTATATTTTTTCCCAGTCTATATTTGTTTTAATAGATCTTGAGAGTTATGAAAATGTAAAACTGATATATGCATACATAAGACTTAAGTATACCGGTGATCAGCTCTACCTCCCTGCTTGCATAACATTTCAACATGTTGCAGAACAAACATGGTTCATAGGATTATACTCCATCATGCTGTGCAGTTTTTTGCCCTTTCAGCTATTTTCTTTCATGCATTGATCTGCCAATGGTGCCCTTATATTTGATGCAAGCTCCTTCTAATGCTTTTTTAGATCCCAATTGCCCCACCAAAATATTATATAGTTGTTGATTTGCCTTTTAGATGTGCCGCCCATAATGTCTTCACCATTTTTGGTGCTTACAGAAATGCAACTTAATCAGAAACCCATGAGTTGCTTCTTTCTTCCACTAGAACGGATCTGCATGTGAGGTAACAAGTAGATTGTCTACACCACTTGGCAAAGAAAAATACAAATGATCTTTATTTCAGACTTGCCTTACTACATCCAAGGATGAGTTTCATGTATTTTGCTCTGCCAAGTGACAAGTTATGTTTAGCTCTGGAAAAAAATATGCTGATTCAATTAGTTTGTTTGTTCATTCTGTCAGAGAAATACTGGATAATGCCATGGGACAAGTAGGCTCCAAATCTTTTAGTACTCAAATAACCATCCACCTAACCAAATAAAACTAGCTATACACATCATGCCGAGTAGAAATTAACTTACTACCATGTAGTGCATTTGTAGCCACTAAGCTGTTCCATTTAGGCTCTGAAAATTGCTGTGACTTGGTAACATTTCTTAGTTGGTTACGCATACTTTGTCATGCATCTCTAATATTTTTCTCTTGCACAGAGAAAGCAAAACTGGTTAACCACAAGAACCCACCTTTTTGTCTCCACCTAGCTATTGGGGAAATCCTTTTTGTGTATGATTGCCCGTTGGTCAGTATTTGGTGTTTGCTTTAGAAGAGGCTGCAACTGTTTTAGTCAACTACATATTTTGGTATGGAGAGGGACCTGCAATGCACATACTTCTGAATCTATGATATGTCTCCTAGCAACAAAAGCATGACAGTTGTGTATTGGAGCAAATTCTAAAAAGGTAGTGACTTCATTTTTATCTAGCCGAACTGTAAATCAATAATTAGGCATTGACATTGTTGCTGATCACCAACGCAGAACACGGTGCTCCATCCACCAGTCCTTCAGCTTTCACTGATTACCTTTTAGTGGCTGAGGACCACAAACTTTGTGAGCAGGTAGAAACAGCTGAGGCCACCCTTTCACATGTTCATTTGACATTTGGCATTCAAGAAAGCTGTTGTTTTAGACTTTTATTTGACTAGACACTTTCTTTGTGACATGGCTTCTCATTATGCATGATTTCTCTTCATATTTATAATCATGGATCTGTTTTAGTACCATGAATGTAAGTTTAGATCAGTGTTACAAAATACTGAATAAAACATTTCGTACATTCAGAAATAAAAGCTAGAGGACAAGCATCACATCACACCATGGGAGGTTATACAATTCCTATTACTATGGATTTCCTATACCCATCCAGGACCTACCTTGAATATTTTCTGTATTTTCTATCCTCTGTTTTGCAATTGTATTCCTGCAAAATTCCTATGTTTTTCTTATTCCTATGCTTTTGTAACCCTACGTTCCAATACTATGAAGTATATTCTATAATTAATCAAATTTGAAATCTATCTCTCATGTGGCCGTCCTTGATGTCCCGATCATCATCAAAGCCAAACAAATTTGGAATCCGGCCAGTTGAGTAGCCAGTTCCATCTTAAGATGGATATATGTGGGAGAAGCTCCTAGCATCTTTCAGGATGACTTTCGTTTCCTATTCCTGTCTTGCAAGATCTGAATAGGATTATGGGAGGCTATGAATTTTGAATGGTTCCATAGGAGTTTTGCCGCCCTGGTACTTATTCAGTATCATAAATGTTAATATATTTTTGTGTCGATGTAATCTCGATGTAAACTCAATACGGTCGTTTGGGCCAATATCAATGAAATACAGGTGGGGAGCCCCCCGTGAAAATTCAAAAAAAAAATATATATTTTTGTGTACATTTGATCGAACTTCAAATCGTTTGAATCATTGAAAAGTGAGAATTACTTTTTTTCGGGGTGGGGTGGGGTGGGGGTTGGAGGCAGTTCCTGTCTAAATTTTTGTGTACATGTGCAATATGGCCTGCTGTTCCTTCTCTTATGTAGCCTACCTGTCTAAATAACTCTACATATATAACTTTACATTGCTTAGTTGTAATCTATCAGATCCGGTTAACAACAATTTCAGGTGATATATGTACTGAACCAAGAGAAACATCTTCTTTCTTTCTTTTTTTTCTTGAACACACAGAGAGCTTCGTATCTTTATATTAAGAAGAAGAAAGGGGCAAAAGCCCTTACAACACACACCCAAAACACACCCACAGTTCTAAGCTCTTAGCACCTTTTACAAAATTAGAACAACGACCTCGCCTCCACAATAGTATCCTACTGTCTATCTCTAGGCTGAAGCGAAGGAAGCGAACTTCGCTGAGCCTTTGCAAGATTCCAGTAGCGTTGTTCCTCACTTGTGAGCAATTCAGCCAAGTTAGGAGAGGCACCATAAAAAAACACACCTGTTGCGATGGCACCATATTGTCCATGCCCCAAGGATGATAAGTGAGTTGAGTCGTTTTTGTGTGAACCCTCCATTCTAGCCTCTGCTCTGGCCCACCATTCATCGAAAGATGGTTCGTCTTGTTGTGGTGAAAGGGCCTGTAGACCCACTCTCCGTAGCAAGGCAAACCAAAATTCTCGTGCAAACACACAAGATACTAATAGATGATTGATAGTTTCTTCTTCTTGATCACAGTGCGGACAGTGAGCAGGATGTGGGAGTCCTCGGCGTGCTGTCTGTTGTCCAACATTTGTTATGTGCTACTAACCACATAAAGAAGTGGCATTTTCCCAGGGCCCAAGATTTCCAAATACGCTTCCAAGGTCTAAAATTTTCTGCAAAGTGACAATAGTTATACGCAAGCCTGACTATTGTTATACACTTATACGCAAGCCTGACTATTGTTATGTCCAACATCTTCTTTCTATATTTACAGTTATAATTTTCTGCAATCTTTGCATTTTTTCTCATCCAATTTTTTCTAGTGATATTTTTGCCAATTTTTAAACTTACCGCATTGAGGACTTAAATGAACCTTTCATGTTGAAATTACTCTAATAAGTGAGATTGCTATGCTGACAGATGGACTAAAGTAATGTTTGCATCTTTAATTTGACAAGTGTGCTTTTCAAGTTCTTGAAATTTCTACGTTTCTGATACATGACTTCATGCTTTATGGTTTGACACTGCCCTCCAAATGTGGTCCATTTTGTCTTTAGTCTTTATGCTCTTTATATAACTGCATAGTGGAATTGTATTACAAGGCACACAGACAATACAATACTAGTCAAACTCTATTTTTTCATTCCGCAAAGTGAACCTGTTACTTGTTGAAATCTAGAAATATGCCATGCCTGCACACACTCTGAACAATCATTTCATCACATCATCCTCTTAAGGAATACAATGCCCACCTATTGTTATCTCCAGCAATTCTTGAACTCCTTACGTAGCATTGCTTACCCCTGTAAGCTGACTATTGTCACTTTGCCACTCAAGTAGAAATATTCTTCTTAGGCCTTTCTGAAAGTGAAGGTACTTCCCATTTTCAAATAGCAGTTGCTATACTAAACTGACGGAACATTCTAGAGTCTTCAAATTTGTAACTTGAAACAATAGAATTGCTTTCAAGCAATTTTTATTCATGTGATAGATGCAAGGACATTGAATCGAGCTAATTATATCACTTTGTTAAATCTGAAATGCATACTATTTGTCGTATTCGCCTTTTCCACAAAAAAAAAAAAAAAAACGTCTATGCAATGTGGAATATGATTCTTTAACTTTGTTACTAAGTTGTGTTAATGACACCCATAAGCAAAGATTCCATTATTATTATATTTGTGCATTAACTTACACATGTGCAATAATCTTTCCCTTACAAGTACAATTTGAGGCCTGTTTGTATCCATTAGCACATTAGCTAGCTAATAGCTAATGGCTGCTATTTTTTTGCTAGCGAATTTTTAGTAGGAGGCCGTTTGGATCCACCTGCTAATAGGTGGATGGATAGTGAGTTGAAGGTGCATATGAACTATTAGCACCTATTAGCAACTCCAAACCAGCTAATGGAACTAATAGTTAGCAGCCCCTAGCTAATAATTAGCAGGTCTGTTTGGAATCTGGATTCACTAGTACTAATTTTCGCTGGTAATTTTAGTGCTAATGTATTCAAACAGGACTTTTGTAGCTTCTATCTATACCCTAGTGCTAATGTATTTATTATTCAAGAGAGGCAGACTTCATCACCTTTTCCTGCTTTATCTATCCCTTTGCATTTCATTTTTTATAATATTTTTTTTCATATCTAGTTAGTTTGCACTGTCTCCTTAGCATGACATAAACTACTCATGATAAATGACTTAATGCTTTAGGTGCCATAGTATTCAGGACTTACGTCTCTTGAATCTGGTGTTACCTCAGTGTATATATGTCATGGCTAACATGATTGCTAGTATTACCGTAAACTATTTTTATCATTCCTTGCAAGTTATGGCTTTATTATCCTGTATGTAGGGGAGTTCTGCTCAATTAAACAGTTTTACTATGTGGAAGCACAAAGTCCAGTGCATTAGATGGACTTGTTATGGGATCTAAACTCTTTTGCTTAATAACCCCTATTCTACCCTATAGCTATTTCTATATATTTTCAGTCAAGTTCTAGGCTAGTTTCTGATAGAGTTTACCTGTTCTTTATGTAACATTCTACAATATGAAATTCGCTTTTTGGCGAAAAAGTCATCAGCATCAAAAGAGGCTGGAAAATGCCTGTAGTTATTTAATATAAATAGAATAATTCATAGAATAGATTCTCAAGCTTAAAAGGTGTAGTTGTATATTTCAAGCTACATGAGCATGCACCTTTGCCATTGCTATAATCAGTTATCAAAACACAACAGGCAAAAAGCACTGAACAGGAAATTTGTTCTGCGTTGTTAGTGGCTCTGGTCCCTTTTACTTTGTTTACAGTCGAGATACCCAAAACTGACACCCTTTCTAGTAGTTTATTTTCACACCATTATGATGGATCAAAAAATATGGTTGTGTACTTCATGCTTGATAAACACAAATTACAAACCATTATGATGGATCACAAAATATGGTTGTGTACTCCTTGTTTGATAAACACAAATTACCACAAGTAGTCTGCTTCATCTGCTGCTGCTGTTGTTGTTATGCTTCGTCTGTCTATTTTCTTGAAGGCATGTACTGAACTTTTTTTTTTTGGAACCCATGTACTGAACTTTACTGTTCTGACCTCTGACTTTCTCATGAGTGATCATTATGCTTTAGTAGCCCTGCATTTTGTATGAAAGGTGCCTATACTGAATGAACTTCAATTTTTTAAATATGTACTTAGTGCAAATGGAGTACAATGTTCTACTCTGCACAATTGAAAAGGACAAAGTGACATCAACCTATAATGTTATATTATCCTTTTCAGTGTAACCTGCCTTTTCTGCAAAGAACGAATGTATAGTACACACCTGAAATTCGACAATTTCTGAAACAAATTCTTTGTGCCTGCTGCAATTTGTCATTCTATAAAACTTTTCATCTGTCATTTTGCTTGTAAACCTTATATGGGTATACTCCTTGGTCATTGGTTGATTTCTGTTCCTTTCTCTTCCACTGAAGTCCAAGGAATCCACTTCTATTGAGGTGTGTACAACTTTCCTTTTTTTCAGTCCCAGACACTGGCTATCAATTGAATCATTCCTTTATAATTATGCACAGACTGCCCCTTTTTTGATGATGTAACAATTTTCAGCCTACAGCCAAGTAAATGCCTTTCTCGGATACTGCTTGAAACTTTGTATTGAGTGGGAGGAATTGTTACTGCCCATTACATGTTCAAATCATTCAGGGTCCGAAGAAGACAACTATCTGTAAATGGAGGTGACACTATGCTATTATGTTACCTTTATACATAATATTTTATTTCATATCATGTACCATTGTACTGGATACAATTAAGCCCTAGTCTCTCCTTTCCATATTATAGCCCACTTTTAGTTTGTCCTAAGTGAAACTTTGACCAGTTTTTATAGAAACATGCACCAACATGTACAAACATTAAATAGCTTCATTAAATCTACCATGAAAGAAAGATATCCTAATATTGCATTTATTTGGTATTTTAGATGTTAATATATTTTTGTAAAACTTGGTCAAACTTAGAGAAATTTAACTTATCTCAAAGCTAAAGTGATGCACTGATGTTAGCAACTCATGCCTATACAAATACTTACCCTCAGATCAATTTTTTTTTTCATGATACGGCATATTATTGATTAATCAAGGTTATAAATTAGAGGGATTGACATAATGCATCATATTTGATATTGTCGAGCCTCATTGATGCTTTATATAGAGTACAACAAATCTCGGAGAGCAAAAAGAATTTCCTATAGATATGGCAGTTGTCTCGGATTTATACAAATTGAAAACTAATGTATCTCAAGATATCCCAGTATACCCCCATCCAGACTTGAGAATAAGCTGAGGATATCCCTTACTGATACTTGCACCGAGTCTTCTGTTGTTTCAACCTTCTACATGCCATCCTGTAGTGTTCTACCTGCAACAATGCTGGATCTGAGATGATTCATGGCATGTGGAACAGCATTCACTCTTACCGAAAGGGTAGTTGGAGCTGTTCGCTCACGAAAATAAAGGAAACAACATTCCGAGAGTGCTCTTACTGCAAGAATCCCCAAAAGCGATGGCTCAAGAGATCGCATTGTACGGTAGTGGGCTGGGTACAGAGGAATCTAGTGGGAATCCTGGAGCAAGTATACTGGGAGAATGGCAGGCATGAGCTTTGTATCAGTGGATCCTCCATCATTGGAAGATGGATCCTGTAGCATGTGCTGAGTGTGCAGGAGTGATTTGGGTCTGATTGGTGCCAAGCAGGGTACTGCTCTCGTGTAGGGCAAAAGGCCATTTGCTTGCATCCACTGAGGAAGCTTGTTAGGTTCCACATTTGTTTTGTGCCCTACAGCAGGTGGCCATTGGTTTCCTGGGGAGGAAACTGGGTGTGTGTGAGTTGTTTATGTGCATAATGTATGTATACCTTCTTAATGCTATAGCAAGAAAGAAAATGGTGTCTGTTTATCAGTCAGTGGAGAATACAAGAAGTTGGTGAATGGTGAACCCATTGTATATATATATTGCTATGTTGCTCAACAGAGCACAACACACCGGAGTTGCATCATTAGTTTCAGTCCTGCTTCACACCTGGCCCTGTTTTGCTTGACTTTTTAGCTGTGATCAACCTATATGGTCAGCTAAAAGAATGCTTTTCTTGTCGATTACCACTCGTTTATAGTTCACCCATGAGAAAACTTTGCTTCTGCGTACTACCCTCATTAATATTCCTCCTATGTTTTCATGTTCTTTACATCTTCAGAGTATAGACTAGATAGCTGGCTGTGCTGCATTAAAGTAGGAGTAGGTGAGGTGGAAAGCAAATTAGCAGTAGGTTAAGGCAGTAAGATAGTGAGGACAGCTCTCTTGAATTTGAAACTTTATTGAAATATTCAAACCATCCATCATTGCATTAGATTCTTTCAGTTATGGGCAAATTTTGGTTCATTCGAGTAGAACATGGGATTTTGGCCGAGTGGAACAGCAATTCTGGTCAGTCTTGTTTGTTTGGAGTTGACATTTTTGAATTGTTAGGCCCTACCAAGGAGAGATGTTGGGAACACCACTATTTTGTAGGGATCTTCTGAATGCAAAAATGAGATTAGGTATAGCACTTGGTCACTCGGTTTGTAGGGGGTCATTAGGTATGTTGGGAACACTTGGTCACTCTCTGAGAATCATTTATATTTAACTGCATGAGATCATTGCTGAGGCATTAGGTATGGTAGGATAAATCATGGCACACAATGGTTGCAGTTGCTTTTTGCTAATATATTAACTGATATCCTTTTAGGTATCTTTGGTTTAGCAGGCTTAGCTCTTCAGTTTAAGCATTACTTAAATCTTGCCATGAAAAAAAAAATGTATATTCTCATGCTTGTTGAGGACCTATTACACCTCATGTACAGTTCTGTGATTAAACATATCACTAGGGTCTGATATCCTATGCATGTTCCTTTTGTGTGGCTTTGCCACACGTCTGCCTGAGTCACTAAGTGATCCTCCATGACTCACCTTTCTTATATTATTTCTGGGATGGGCGTACTTGATCGACTCTTACATAGCTTAGCTAGGCCATGCATTCAAAGCTGTGCATAGAACTCTACAAGACTGACCTTCAGAACTTCCTCCTCTCTCGTATTTCCCTACTGTCTTCTAACTCATCAAACAACAAGATTCCCACTAGATTGCCCAGGCACCGACCTCTTGAAAAGAGCCAGGACTCTTATAAATCACCCGCATCAGTCTTCAGTGTCTTCCGGAGAACAACATATCTCCCCCATCCTTCTCTCTCGTCCATGCCTTCATAAAAAGCAAAGCTGGCTGGTTATTTGTATCACCTCGAAGTTTGAAGCCAACACATCCATTTCTTGCTAGTAGGATCAAGAAAAACCCATTGAAGCCTACTTCCTACCCAATTCCTCATGGATCCTTGGAGGAAAGTGAGGGCAAGAGAGCCCATGATCCTATCTTCAAATGTTTCAGCCAAAACCACCACTCCAAGGAAATGATTGCTCTCTCTGAGAGATGGGTTTCAGGTCCAATTATCGTGGGTGCAGGACCATCAGGGCTTGCTGTTGCTGCATGTCTCAAGGAGAAGGGGATCGGAAGCCTTATTCTTGAGCGCTCCAGCTGCATAGCCTCACTCTGGCAGCTCAAGACATATGATCGTCTCAGCCTTCATCTTCCTCGGAAATTTTGTGAGCTTCCTCTCATGCCTTTCCCTGCCAGCTACCCGATATACCCCTCAAAGCAGCAGTTTGTAGCCTACCTGGAAAGCTATGCTGCAAGCTTTGGCATAAGTCCCACATACAATCGCACAGTGGTGTGCGCAGAGTATGATGAACAGCTTCTGCTATGGCGTGTGAGGACGCAGACTTCTGGCACAACGGGACAGGAGGTGGAGTATTTATCCCGGTGGCTTATTGTGGCGACTGGTGAGAATGCTGAGGCTGTGCAGCCAGATATTAGTGGCCTACAAGAGTTCCTGGAACAATCCTGCACACCAGTGCATACAAAAGCGGCAGTGCATTCACTGGGAAGCGTGTTCTTGTTGTCGGGTGTGGAAACTCCGGGATGGAGGTGTGCCTAGACCTCTGCAACCACAATGCAGAGCCCCATATTGTCGTAAGAGATGCTGTACGTGATTTCTCTCTACTTCTCAATTGCTTTACTTTCCTATGTTAGTAAGCGTTCTTAATACTGTTCTATGACTTTTATCTGTTTCCTACTCTTAATTCTGTAAAGTGATAGTGTTGTAAATATCAAGAGGTCCCTCCTGGTTGCTATTTTTGGTTGTTTATAAGTTCCGGTTTAGCTTGTGCGTTATCAGCAACTTGAGCTCTTCTCAAGCTCGATCATGAGCTTGAGGAAGGCTTAGAGCCTGAAAAAAAAATCAATTTGTTGCATCAAAAGCAAGACCTTTCATGAGCAGCTTTATTTGCATTTAGTTTAGTTCAGGGTAGTTGCCACTTAGGAAAGCGTTTTCTTGAGATTGTAGGCTTCTGTGTCTGCTATTTGTATTCGCGTTACTTCTTCCTCGGGATTCATCGCCATGCTTGTGTACTTGCAGCTACTCTAACCATCTAGCTGTGTGCGTGCTTCACACCCATGTATAGTATGTTTTAGTTCTTTCATTGCTCTCTGCTAATATTTTTCTTGCCCCAAGGTTAGTGCAAAGTGTATTCTCGTCTCTATACTTTAATGAGAAAGAAAACTATACATGGTTTGCATGCACTAGCCATGGGTCCCCATCACCACCACGAGAGTATAGCATAAGTTTGTCACTTCAAAAGAAACATTAACAAAATGGCTTGAGAACCTACCTTTCCCAACTAGGTGCATTCCTTTCTCACAGCTCTTTCAGCTTTGAAAGAGCTTAATGTAATTAAAATAGCTGCAATCTGTGTTTACATTATATACTATACTCCTGTTGGAGATAAGGGAATAAGTTTGGTCCAAGGCCCGCGTTTCAGAAAAGAAAGTATGGTCCTGAACATGTTGCTACTTGTAGCATGCAGAAAGCAGCATTTGGAGAAGAGATATTTATTCTGATTAATTATCTGAATCCAATGATTAGTCAGATGTTTTCCTTTTGTTGTGAGCCCAGGCTAAGATTGTGTTCATCATTGGCAGGTACACATCTTGCCCAGGGAGATGCTTGGTCACTCCACCTTTGGTCTCTCAATGTGGCTGCTTAAGTGGCTCCCAGTCCACGTTGTGGACCGTATTCTACTGTGCATAGCGTGGGCCATGCTTGGGGATACTGCCCAGCTCGGGCTAAAGCGGCCGGCCTTTGGTCCTCTTGAGCTCAAGTCACTATCAGGGAAGACCCCAGTTCTTGATGTCGGCACATTTGCGAAGATTAAGTCTGGTGATATCAAGGTCTGTTTGAGGCACAAAGCACGAGAGATTGATTCTTCAGTGGGATCAATTGATCAACCTCTGTCTTGATTTAGTCCTGACATGTATTTTGATTGAACTGTGCAGGTACGAGCTGCCGTAAGACAGATATCAGGAAGAGTCGTAGAATTTGCGGATGGCGGGTTGGAGGAGTTTGATGCCATTGTGTTTGCGACTGGCTACAAGAGCAACGTTCCCTTCTGGTTGAAGGTACTTTTTCAGATCGACTGTCATTTGCCAGTTGATGTGCTGGAAATAGATTGTTGTTGGTGAGATACTGTTCTTATGATGCTTCCCTGATATATAGCTAAATCGTGCATGTTTTGCTATGAATTGATTGGTCAGGACCGAGAGTTATTTTCTGAAAAAGATGGGTTGCCAAGAAAAGCATTTCCGAACGGGTGGAAGGGTGAGAATGGCCTGTACTCGGTTGGATTCACCCGGCGTGGACTGATGGGGACCTCGGTGGAGGCCAGGAGCATTGCCCGCGACATCGAGCAGCAATGGAAGGCCAAAGGGACGCATCCGGATGGTTGATTCCCATCGCTGGTGTGGTGTTTACCATGCATGATGACGGGAGGGAGCCGCCGTACGTGTCATCGCTCGCTGAGAAGCTTGTGAATACTAGTGGTAGGTTTGGTGAGAGTGATACGAGATGTTTGCCGACTTGGGTGGTGGGCTGTGAGTTGCCAAAGGGTGTATGCATTCTGCTGCTCTGTTGCTTGCTTGTGTAGTGCTTGTTGTATATGGTATCAGTATTGTACTGCCATTTTTTTTTTCTTTTTGCGTTTGTTGGTTTTGATGACTAACCATCGTCCTATAGGGCATAGGCATCCTTCCGGGGGTGATTACTGAGGTTCCCGTGTTCTTGACAAGTCGGGCTCAGTTGACCTGGCCTCTACTGATTATGAATGAATGAATGAATCTTGGCTGGTTTTCTGTACGGATTATTTCGTGGCACTCACTCACTGGCTTGTCGTTGGTGCTGTGGTCACTCACTGGTGACCTGTTTATGATACTAGGCTTTGCTCCATGACGTTACTTTCGGCGTGGAGCTTTTGGATCTCTTACACTCAACACTCCAGGACCATGCCCAACAGGCTACAGCTCTACTATTGCTTGAATAAAGGACACGATCGGCTACCTACTACTGGGGAGGGAGGGAATCCGTTTCTGCTTTTGGTGGCCGTGCACAAAAGTTTTGGTTGCTGGCCGGGCAGCGAGCAGCACTGCAATCTCTGCGTTGCGTATCACCGGTGAAATGACAGTCGGATCGTGCCTGCCAAAACGCCAAGGGAAAAGGGCAGATGGAACAGGCACGACGAGGTTATTCCTGGCGGTGGAAAGACAGCCGGAATATCACACAGGATTGGCCTTAGCTTTTACTGTGAGAAAAGACAGCATGCGACGCTAATATCTGTCCTTGACTTGCTCATGAAACTTTTTTCAATCTTTTGGCCGGCCTTGTTCATTCTGCTAGCTGTTACATCCGTCTTGATTCTTACTTGAACCAATTTGACCACTTAGGCTCATGCGCCGTCGTTTTTGCAATTTGGCCCTTTTTCATAAAAATCTCTCAAATACACCATTTTTCGTTTTTCGTTTGTTCTCACGGACCCTTTGCTCGGCGCCGAGGTATAACGTGTCGGCGCCACCGGTGACGGCGCCGAAGCTGACGGCGAGTTTGGCGAATCGACGGCGTTAGCGGGGATCTCGGCGCCACAGTCACGGGCGCCGACCTCAGCGCCACCACCGACACGGCGGCGCCCGAGCCCCATACCACGTAAAAACACATACCCCTTCGTATGGCGGCGTTCTTCTGCAAAAGCCTGATCAGAAGGTGACAATTGCCATGCTAGGACCAGCCTGGGGGGCCGAGGAGCTCATCATCTCGTCCTTCTGCAAAAGCCTGATCAGAAAGTGACAGATCACTGAACTCTCCCACTCTTGGGTCCTGACGACCGGGGAAAATACGCCTGAGCATCTCTACACCACTCTCTGTCAACTCTCCCACAGGGCGGTCATCATCAGAATCAAGGACCATCTCGTGTCTCATACGGCTGCTCGTCGGGCTCTTCAACTTCATTGGAGGCCCGGAATGCCTCTTCACATGGCGCATTTGAACCACAAGGAGGCAAAACTACATTATCAGTGTGGTCTCCTACAAGCATAGATATAAGGAAAGAATTGGAACAAAGAGAAGAATAGAAGCATGGACAAAAGCAAAGATGAGGACTGGGCACTTACTACTAGGATTATTTTGACTCATGAAGGGGATCATGCGTGGAAGATTTGTTGCCAAATCTCTCTGTTCGACAAGTGTCTCCTGGCTGAACTTGCAAGCGTGCATCACATTAGGTGCAGATTGAGCATCGCGGACCAAATGAGGAACCTCTGCATCCACAACATGACCTTGCACAGGTGGGACAAAGTGTGCCTCCTCCTCCATCACCCGACGATCACGACCACATCCGGACATTGCAACCGGCTCTTCATAGCTACCCTCAAATACTTCTCCCACCGATCCGCACAACCAATTGAATCAACCTTTCGAATATATTGGGAGGGGAACCAATATGAACACCCTCAATTTCAATGCCACTAAGACAGTGCACCTCCTCTCGAGCCCTTTCAACTAACTCACTAAATGAAGGCCTTTCATCAAATAGCACGAGGCACACATTGCATCTCAACAAACTCAACATATCCATAGCGATCCTTTTCCACTTTGTGCCTACATGATATATGGTAACTATGTTGTCCATCTAGTTCATACACAAATCGAAACCGTATTCCTTTAGTCCAAGATAGAAACTTTACATCATCAAAAAGTTACTAACTACAACTAATAATATGTTTCTAACTATGTTCTTCCTATCTAATAACTAAATATATTCAGTAACTATCTTCTTCCTAAATAATATGATAATTTACTAACTACTACTAAATATGTTCCTAACTATGTTGTTCCTAACTAATAACTAAATATGTTCCTAACTAATAATCTGAATATATCCATAAGTAATATGTTCCTTTAGTCCAAAAAATAGAAACTATGCATCTATAATTGTAACTAAAATTAACTTTGACAAGGGTCGAGTACCTTGAGGAGCAAATGGAGCAAAGGGAAGGGGGCAGCAGTGGAAGGGGAGCATCGGCGCCGCTGAGGCCAACCGCCCGCCTGAAGAGGAGGAGGCGGTGCGGGCGGTTTTAACCCCGCCCGCTGGCACACCATCGCGCGGTCGCGCTTTGTCGCGCTGGCGGCGGGAGCGCAGTGCTGGCGGGCGGTGGCGTGGACCGGGGCCGGGCGCCGACCGACCGAGCCGAAAGGGCGACGGGGCGGCGCCGAGCGAGGGGGCGGTGGCGCCGAAGTTCGTTTGAGCGAGCGCGGTGGGAGGAAGGTAAGGATAGAAGAGAGAAAGAAAAAGAAAGAAAGGAGCTTGCCCAAATGTCATAGGGGCTCGGGCGCCGCGGATTCGTGGGCGCCGAGATCCCCGCCTAACGCCGCCCCGATTCGCCAAACAACCGGGTTGCTCATACGCCACCGTGGCGCCGACACGTTATACCCGGCGCCAAGGAAGCTATGGCGCCGAGCAAAGGGTCCAGAGAAACAAACGAAAACGAAAAAGGGTGTATTGAAGAGATTTTTATGAAAAAAGGGCCAAATTGCAAAAAAGACGGGCTCATGGGTGTTTATAGGAGTATTCACTAAGGCAATGTCGTTTCCTTGACCATTTAGTACTGTTCATATGCATCAACGCAAGATTTCACGTTTTCACCACGAGTTAAGTCTGCTTTAATCTAACACTACTGATTGCGATGTGGATGAGTTGGTAACCACGCGTCAAACGATTCACGCTAGGTTGGGTCGTCTGCCATCAAATGATTGCTTAATAAACAATTGTACCTAGATGAGATCTGAACTGAAATGAGGATAAGCAGTGGATGCATGGTGAAGCTAGCAGGCTGAGGACCTGACGAAACGGAGATTTATATTTGTAAACGTCATTGCAGAGCACAGGGCAGCGCACATGCATGCGCGTCTGGTGTGCTTCGATGCATCACATTCACGTCGTCCCTAGCTGCAAGGACCCAAGAGCTACTGAGCTAGCGGCTGGATGGATTTGACCCCCCTTGCTTTTGCTTGCCGGTGTGACGCCACGATGATGGGATGAGCTAGCTGGTCGATATCAACTAGCGTCGTCTGTGATCTCTCAATGCCCGCAACACCACCACCACGGCCGGTCACTATCACTGAATCTCTCCTCGATCTCTCGAATGTCTGCCTGGTAAGGTGTAGTACGGTGGATCTGATGGTGATGTGATGGATCTCACGGCGAGTTCAGAACCGTGCATGCACTGCGCACCGACGGGTCGGTCGGCGGTTATGGGACGTTGCACTTGCTGCGTCATGTACACGTACGTGTCCATAGCTAGTCTCGTTTCCAAGGAGAAGGCAACGGAAAAGAGAGTGCATTCATTGTAGCGTCCGATGGATCCGTCCGCCTGGAGTACGTTATGGACGGTTGCCATCAGCCGATGATCGAGCCAGTTGCGCGCAGTGGCTTAACTGGCCGCCGGGGACCCCATCGATCATGATGAGGCCTGTTAGTTTTCGCCTGACCAGTCCATATGTACTCGTAGCATAGCATGCACGCACTTGCCAGGCAGATTCGCGTAATCATGTCCTGCGCCGCGCCCGATGATTACCGGGACGGCGACGTGCTCTGTATGTAAATGCTGAACGGTTAGCGCCGGCCGGCGCGTCGTCGACACGCGCGCATGCAGTTCCCGGACCAACAGGGCACGGCGCCGGCCACTCTAGGCACTGCAGCAGCCGTTGTTGTGTGCACAGTGCAGATCCGTTTCCGGCCCGGGATGGACGGGACGATCGACAGCGGCCGCTTTGCGCGCCCGGGTTAGACTAAACAAGGCAACAAAAGGCTTGCGCCGAGGCCCCTAGCTAAGCTAGGAGCCGGCGACGCGACACAAAAGGAGTGGACGGCATGCAGCTAGCCGATCGATCAAGATGGTGATCGATGGACGAGCACCCGGCCGGCCGGCCGGCGCGATCATCGAGCGCGGCCGACGACCTAGCTAGTTAGCTAGAGGCTGGCTAGAGCACATGCCCAGCAATTTGCGAAAAGTGCCCCGCCGGCCGGGCGGAACCCAAGGTCTCGGCACATGCGCAGCTCAGCTGGGACACGGGTGCGCGCCATGCTCGATCGCCATCGGTGTCGATCTATCGCTGGCCAATATGCTGCAACCCTTCTCCTCCGACTATCCCATCTCTTTTATTTGTGCTTTTTGCCACGAGAGAGTGACCACTGTACGCGTACCAGTACAATCGCACCACTGCTCCCAGGTCCTTGGAACGAAAACCCGTGCCTCACTCTCCTGCTTTCGGAGCATGGCAGGGCCGGCCGGATTGCCTTGGTGGCCTCTCGATCTCCCGCTGAACTGGCTGGCAGGCTGGCTTCCGATCGATCGTGCCATCATGCATGGTACGTGCTGTCGTACGTACATGTTTCTCCTATATACCTAGCTATATACTTCGAGGAGCTGATCGAGTGCAATGATGAACGGTGTGCAAGGCAGGGCTGGACCGCCCGGTACATAAAGCAATGCAAGCTGCTGGCCGGCCGGGTGCGTGCTACTAGCTAGTGGAGTACATATCTTAGTATCTCCTGAATGACAAGGCCTCCTGATCCTGATGATGATGATGGATGGCGAACACTAGCATGGCAGGGCAGGTGCCACTTGCCGTCTTGTCAGGGCATATACCGGAGATTCTCGTATGTCACAAAGGTGCATGCAGCGATGGGTTCAGTGCGCGCTAGCTGCAGGTTACGTACGTTCGTTTGGTCTACCATTTGCGGCCTGAGGCTTTAGATGTGGCCAAAAGCGAGAGCATGCATTGCCATAGCAACACAGACAAGTCAATGCATGCTAACCAAGCACAGCAAGGGGCTGTCTGTGCTAATCGGTACGTCGAGCTAGATATATAGAGCTAACTAGTATAGGAGACCAAATCACACGCCTCGATCGCCCTTCGATCAGATATGCTTGGTGTAAATGGAGTAGCCGCCGCTAGTGCGTGCTCGATCCGACGGTGACCAGCTAGCTCGATCTGTGCTCGATCTGACGGTGACCAGCTAGCTCGATCTGTGATTGATCTGACGGTGACCAGCGTGCTCTGCAGCTCGATCGATCTCAGTGTGCATGCAAGCATGCTCGATCTGTCGTCCTCTCCAGCTGAGCTTTTTGGGCCGTCTCCTTCTCCTGGCCGGCACAGGGCACTGAATCTTGATGCACGTCCAGCGGTCGAGCCAGTGCTGGTATCGATCTGCTAATGCGGTGTAGAATCTATGTCGACTACTACCTCTGGCCGGGATTTCATGCTAGCATCCACTACCGCCGCGCAAAGTAGCGTCCAACAGGAGCAGGTGCAGGTGGTAGGCTGCCAGCAAGTGGTTGACGCTTCCGACTCCCCTTTATTCCCCAACTGAGGCAGGCATGAATCTCAGAGATTCATCCAAGTGCTTCTCGTGCTACATATATTATCTCATCCGCAATATACCATTGCCGGATATATATATGCCGGGCCTTGAGACACGCAACGGCTTGCGTCACGCTCATGTACCGTACTTACGTACGTGAGTGCTTACACTATTGCTATGCCGCTGGAACGTGACGAGCAGCTGAGGATGTCATCTATCACAGGTATAGGTACGGTGGAGTTCTGACGCGGTGATGCGTACGTGTGCATGCATGCGGCACATCATATATTCATGTATATGTTTCGAACATTGTTGGTTTGAGGAAATAAAATTTTCTTACACTGTATCTGATCGATCTATGCAAATTCACGTGATCCGTCAAATTTAAGCATCGTTCTGTCATTTACCGAACACAGTTTAATCGCATGTAGTTTATAATCGCGCGCGCCGTATGCAGTAGACTAGAAACGAAGCCCGGAAAGGCCCATATAATGTCACGAATATGATGGGCCCAAATACATTCCAGATGGAGGCCCCAACCGGATATGCTGCCGTCCGTGAATAAATTCGTGCTCAGCACGGCCTTGTTTCCCTAAAGAAAGTATATATTCGGAAAAAGTCTACTAACTTTTGCAAAAAACCGGGCAAATCACCTCCTCAACTTTTCAAAGCCACTTCAAAACCACTCTGGGAAGCACGGTTTGAAAAGTTGAGGGAGGTGGTTTGGCAGATTTTACGATTTAAAAAGGAAAACTAGACTTTTACAAAAGTTAGAAGAAAAATAGACTTTTTCCTATCTTTGGAAATATGCCCGTGCATTGCTACGGGTAAAAAATCACAATTTGTATTTACCTAATGTTTTCAGAACATATAATTGTCTTGTTGGATTTAATTGAAATAAAACAATTGGCAAGAAGATAGTTCAAATTACCAGTAACATCAAAGCTCCAAAGCAAATAGCTCAGCAGACCCCTCCTCAAATTATGTACAGTACTGTGCTATCATTAGCCCTGAATTGGCCAAACCCAAGACAAAGAGGCCTAAACATGGGGCAAATTAAGCTTCACAATCGATAGCCTTGTTTTTTGCCGGTAAACAATGTCAATGTTTTTTTTATTTATCACCATAAATAGTAAGTGTCAACTCAACTGTCAACTAAGGAACAACGTACATAATTTTTGCACCCTATGTCAATGTTAGTTGTTCTAGAACATAAATCTTATCAGAACTTATAAACATAGTTGTTTCAGAAAGCATGTTGACTCTGCTTCAAGTCACAATTCTGTTGTTTTCGCCATGGCATACAATATTATTAAAATAGTGTAGTTGTGATATTCATGTCAGTACACTTTTCTCCGTAAACTAAGACTAAACTGGTTGTGACATGGTGACCTCTTCTCTAAATTTGTTGGTTGTCTGTACCATCTGGTCCTTGCTAGCCGATGTGTTTGTTGCATGGTTTGTTTTGATATGGATCTCAATTGAAGCATTTCATCGAACTCTTGATGGTCGAGCAGGGCACACAGGTACACATCACACAATGGCCATGAACCAAGCATGGCAAGCAATCACAGCAAACCCGCGAGGCCTCCTAGAGAGCAAGCAATCACAGCAGACCATGAAGCAAGCAAGCAATCGAACGACGATCAAGCCTGCCATCCTGGACAGCGCCTCAGCGAGAAAGACTTGCTTGTCCGTGGCCTCCTGCGTGCTGGTGCTCCACGACGAGCAAGACATGCACCTCGGCGTGCTGGTGCTCAACCTCCGGCAGGTGCTTGCACGCTGGCCAGCCTCCGAATCTTCCCCTACCGCAGCCAATGAATTCTTGACGTGCTGGCGCAGCGCATGATGTATTAGCAGTTGCTCCAGCAGTTTTTGAGGGGTGCCACCCTCTGCTACGATTCCAAATCGAAGGCGCACATCGAGCCTGGGAAGATGCAGATACACTTCACCGCCGAGATGGCGGCCGTGTCCATCCCCATGGCTCTGCTCCACTCTTCGCTTGGGGAGGAGAAACACCAGCAGGGCATCGGAACGGGCTGTTCGAGCTGGCGTCGTCGTCGTCGTCGTCAGCTCGATTCGCAGGGAGCCGGAGATCTGGAAGAAACTTGCTGGCATTGTTGCCTTCCTCCGCTCGAATCGCATCTCTGCTCATCAAAGGGGCGGACGACGGCGTGACTCCCTACGACTCCGACTCCGGTGGGACCTTCACGGTCGCCATGGCTCAATCTGAAGGTTGACGGTGAGGGCTCCGATGGGTTTAGGGTATAGTGATGGCTGGCGGCGGCGCGACGCCGACAGCGAGGGGTCGTGAGGCAGCGAGGTGCCGCGACGCTTGCGACGGGGGCGAGCTAGGCTCGTGCGTGGTCGCGGCTGGCTGGGTCTGGGAGCCGCGGTGCTATTCGAACTCGAATACCGGTCAACCATGTGCAGTCTGAAACAGTGACGCTATCCGATCGTATTGGACGGGGAGAGGCACGGAAGAAAGAAGACGTTGGAGGCGGAAAAAGAGGCAGAAAAAGAGGCAGAAAAAGGTGAAAAAAAAGTGAGATTGAAATTTTTCTCTTTATTAATAGACTAGCAAAAATACGCGTCGCGTTACAGCGGGAGAATATGCCGAGTGGTGCAAGGTGTTTGCCCTAGCGAGCGTTGTTTTTTTTAAAAAATTGACGTATCCAAGAGAAAAAAACCATTTATAAACAAAAGGTTTAGATAAAGATTCTTTAAGGAAAACTGAATAAACACTAAAACCTTCAAAATTGAAGGTTCAGCAACACGTACCACAAGTAGATGAATCTCGATCTTCAAGCTATCGAAAATTTTCTAGATATGCACAATTTCCTCGGGGTTAGTAATCCATATCCGGTGACACCGGTACAAAGATATAGAGAAAAATAAATTCAGGGTTCAGTGATTGCTAAAGCTGAATAAAGAAAGATAAAAAAGCGAGCAGCGACGGCATCGCACACAGCGGCAACGGGCCTAGGGCTCGGTGATCAGTTTCATACTTGACACGACAAAAGAAAGAAGGAACGCACAGACAGGCAAGCTTAGAAGAACCAGCATCTGACGACGGCGGAGGATAAGAGCTTGGTGCTCGGTTTTGTAGTTTTTCCCCGCAGGAAGTGATGGGAAGGGTTCGACACACCTGGTGATCCTGATGTGTCACATCTGCGTCGCGGTAGCGGCACAGGGGATCGTGGAGGCGGCGTAACTCCGATAGGCGATAGCTGCCGTCAGGCTGATGGATGGATCGAGGTGCCGTCGCGTGGAGGAGGAGGATGTCGTCGGAGGCGAAGTTTTTCTCGTAGATGGAATACGATTTTAGATCAGGAGTCCTTACGTTGGAATATAGATTTGGAGTTCTTTTTTATTTCAATTTGGGTTTGGATACGGAATGGATTTCCACTTCCATACAGCGCGTACTGATTACGGGACAAAACAGAGAGGGAGGGCAGGTAGTAAAAAAAAGGTGGAAGCAGAAATTTTCTCCCTTTATTAGGCTGACAGTCGATCTAAACCATTGATATTAATCCGATGGCTCGAGGATGATCCCGTGGTCCGGAGGGTGGACGACGGAAATTTCTTCGCTTTATTAATAGGTATAGATATAGATATAGATATAGATATAGATATTCTAACGAATCAATAATCCACAAAAGCGAGGGAGGCCATCATTTAGGCCCAACACGAAGCTTTGTTGGCCTACTAGGAAGATGCTTGCGCATCGCCCACCCCGTTCTGTAAAATGGCCCAATGAATAATAGATGTGAATTTCGGGTAAAAAAATACTAAGGGCCTGTTTGGATCCTTGGAATTTAATTCATTGTAGTGCAATGGAGTTGGAGTTGGAGAGTGCAATGCAAACATAACATGGTGAGTGCAATGCAATGGAATTCAATTTCTATCTCCCACCCTATGAATTTGAGATAGGCTTATTTGTAAACTTTGGAAAGTTAGGGGGATCTCAAATTCCAAACTAAATAGCTTAATTTATTAAGTAGATTCTAATTCCCCAAATTCAAGGGATCCAAACGTGCCGTAAGAGATGTGAGGACCTTCCTTATAAATTCATCAGCAATAAGTGACAGAGAAGAAGATGCATCATCCCACATCCCTTATAAATAGAATCCAAGGGCAAGAGGAAATTGGCTGACTATAGACCTGCAGATTGGCCGACCCCCCCACACACACACACACCCCCACCACCACTCCATCAGTTGCTAATGAGGTTCGAGAGTCGAACATGATCCATGCGAAGAGGTTCGACGGATGCCCAGGGGTTGAACCTCATAGGCCGGCAGGCACACATATTATATACGTATACATACACATGGGCATACAACGATCAAGTCTAATAGAATATACGATCAGTTTCACACTTTATGCGCTCAGTTTCACACATGGGCATACAACGATCAGGTCTAAAAGAATATAGGACTAGTTTCACACATGGACATACAACGATTAGGTCTAATACAGAGTTTGTTGACTGTAGGAATACATAGCCTACACATTAGCAAATCGTTAACAGAAACCCAAAAAACAATTCAGGTGTAACTAGAAATTATAACAAGTATATGTTGGAAAACACATATGGGGATGTCAGCTTTGGGGATAGCAACATCTTAACCCCCGTTGATCTTGTTGGAACTAGTGGCGACACACGCGCTGTTCATAATTTAGACTATGTTGATGGTTGTCGTTTTTGCTATTTTGCTCTGAATTCCTTCCGGGAACAAACATGGCATTATATCATGTTGTAGTATTCTTATTCTACCAAGACAATTGATTCTACCAAGGCACTTTCTGTAGTATTGTAGCAAACCTAACCTTTGGTGTTGAGGTCTCAACAACGGCGTCGACTACAACGAACCATGACTGCCCGGCCAATGATGGGGCTCGTGTCATGAGATCTGGGTTGTAGGAGGCTGCACGTGGCGGTGGCGGACGATGAACCGCCTGTGGAGATTGCGAACGGGGCAGCTCAGTAGCCCTGGCAAAGCTGTAGAGCTCCAAAGTTTTGTGAAACATGTTGTTGGGATTTGTGCTTCAGCTTCAGGCTGTGAGCGTTGTTGGAGCGTATTTGAGTCTGTAAGTAATATGTAAATTACTCAATTAGTCTAGTTTAAGAAATAAATAAATAATAAAACCTACCATCTATTAATGCTTGCTGAAAATATCGCCTAGGGCGGCACCCGCTTAGGCCCCTGGTTAAGGGGTGGTTAGGCCATGTGGCAAACTCACAAGCCCGTCGGGGATCTCTCGAGGACACCTAGGCCATCGGAAAAGTGGCTCGAGTTTCCGATTGCCACCGCGACCCGATGTCGCTAATTCCTGCCCGTTTTGTAGCCCTCCCGGGTGATGTCGCCTGGGGCGGCACCCGCTTAGGCCCCTGGTTAAGGGTGGTTAGGCCATGTGGCAACCTCACAAGCCCGTCGGGGATCTCCGAGGACATCGGGTGATCGGAAGAGTGGCCCGAGTTTCTGGTTTGCCACCGCGACCCGATGTCGCTAATTCCAGGTCGAGTTTAATTATTTTGCTGATTTTTTTCACAATTTTGATGATAGCCAACAGGGTGTAGTCTAGTTGGGGTACGCTTCAAATAGAGTAAACAAAACCCAAAAAGAATTGGTGGTTCTAAGAGCCTTAAGTACATGCGTAGGTGAAACAAAATAAGTGTCCTGGTTGTGTTTGTGATCCCTAAGACGCGGTTATTGAGTGGCATGCGGGTGCATGGTCTCCATGTGCTAAACTTGGCGCTGGAACACTGCATGACCTTCTTGTGAGTTTTCAGTCATTGGCACTGCTTAAAAACAGCTATGAGCACGAGACTAGATCCGTTGGAGAGTAGACTTGATGAGCTTTCCACGGAGTCCTGAACCGCCAAAATTCGACTCCGTATGCGACCATGGCAACCTGTCACAAGTTGGAAGTGTCCTATAGTCCAAATCCAATTCCAAAATGCGTTGTACTTGAACTCTTTCTTCTCTTGGCCTAAAAGTGACGTGGTGGTCTTTGTATGGAACATTATGAAGACTTGAACCGGTCCCCAATCAACTTCTTTGGTTGTAACACCCCGGTGTTATTTCCACTAAAACCCCGACATGTCATCATGATCATTGCAAAGCATCCATGTTTAGTCCACCATGTGTTGCATTGAACTAAAATAAGTTTATTTTATGCTTGGTTGCAATGTCGGTCGAAAAGACGCGAGAGAAATTAGATTCCTGAAACTGTCCCCTTGGCGGAAACCCTAGATTTCAAACTTTAGTTTGTCCCCTTTTATTTTATTTAAAATCCATCAAGAATTTGGGTATGGTTATTAAAGCATTTTTGTAGAGTTTTCAAAACTAAACAAAGTTGGTATTTTGAGTTTTTAAAGTTTAGTTCAAAATTTTAAAGTAATTTTGAATTTTATCCAAACCCTAATTGCCCCCTTTTCAATATTTCAAAATTTATGCAAAATTTGAGAAAACTTCCAAAAATCAGTTTGTAGATCTTGTTGAGAGGAACAAAAGTCATGTACAAAGTTTTTCAAGTTTTTACATGATTTTAAAAGTAATTTTGAATTCAAATTTCAAAATTTGGAGCTACTTTTCAAAAAGTCATATTTCTAGGCAGATTTTGAAAATGGTCCAATTATGAAATTTGTAGATCTTGAAAAATTAGGGGGTTACTTTTTGGAAATTTTTGAGTTTAGTTCAAAATTTGGGAGTAATTTGAAAAGTTGGAAGTTAGGGTTTTCGCCTTCTGAGAACCCGACCAACCCCATCATGCCACCGCCGGGCGTCAAGGTTCGCGCCGCCGCCCACTGCCGCGCCTTCCGGCGTCCGCGCCTGCGAGGACCTTCGTGACGTCCCCGGCCACCTGTCCAACCCCCCCATGCCTATAAATAGGCCGTGGTCGCCGTCGTTTTGCTCTTTTTTCCCAAACCCGCCGCCGCCGGAAAGTCGTTACGCCGCCGCGACGCCGCACACCGCCCGCCGTCGTCTTTCTTGCCAAATCATCTTGCCCAAGCAGCTCCGCAACCTCCTTGCGTACCTCGGAGCCCCACCCACAGCCCGCCTCGTCGCCGAAATCGCTCGCGAGCCGCCGTCTCCTCCATCGCCGGTCACGGCGCGCCCAAGATCACCTCGCCGCCGCCATCCAATTCGGTGAGACTTGAGCCCAATTTAGTCATATTGCGCCGTGCTGGACATCGTGGTCATGAACGGCTCGATGGTTTTCTACAGTTGAAGCCCCGACGAACGGAACGCCGCCGTCTGCCGCCGCCGCTCTGCCTCGCCGCCGACCTATCTCCTCCGCCTTGCTTTCGCCCAACCAAGCCCCGAATCCTAGATCCCCGCGTGAGCTCTGGCCACGTTTATGCAATCGGTTTTCCATTTAGACCCACGCCGGCGCGGAACGCGGCTGCGCCGCCGTAGCGCGGTGAGCGCCGCCGCACCGCCGCCGGTGAGCACGTGCACTGCACGTGCGTGAGCGATGCCGAGCCGTTAATCGCTCACTTGTTCCGGGCCGCCCAACACTGTTCCACCGTGGGGCGGTCCGTTATCGCATTCCTTGTGGGCCATGAACAGTAACTGGGCCACACACAGTAACAGGCCGAATTCAGCCCAAAACCCATTTTTCAGTTATCAAATGTTTTATTCAATTTTATTTATTTGAATAGTGTCCGATTTTCCAAATTTCATATAAATTCAAATACTAGATCAAAAATTCTGAAAATTTTTGTGTAGCCTTCCCATGAGTATGTCTATCCATGAAAAATTTGAAACTTGAATTTTGAATACTTTTGGCATGATTTAAAAATACAAATTTTAATTGAAAATGCATCTTCCTTGATTTTTAATAATTATTTTATTTATCCAAAAATCATGAAATTTATTTTGGTACTGTTTTATGTCATGATCTATCTGTACAAAAATTTTGAGCTTGTTTTGAGAAAGTTAAAATTTTTATTATTTCATGCCCTATTATTTCATGTGTAAAACAACTTGTTAAATGCTTTCTAACTTAGGGTTTTGGGTAGATTTTGGGTTGTTTTGTGAACCCTAAACCATGTCGTTATCAAGTGGTCCTTGAGAACTCCTTAGGCAATGGTGATGATATCTTGTAGAGTAGTTCAACAAGTTGGTTTTGTTGGGTTGCAACTTTATCGTGAAGGAAAAGTCGTACTCAAGTGTTTATCGTTTCATGCACTCTCGCGCATCATGTTTATATGCATGACATCATGTTAAGCATGTATTATTATTTCGTATAGTGAACGAGGGTGATCGAGAAGTTGTTGATCAAGCCGCCGAAGAAGGCCATCTTGTTGACCCTAGCTCTGAGTATTGTGATCCGTCGTCCGAGTCAAGTTATTTCGTCAATCAAGGCAAGCCCCGGATCATTTAAACCTTCCTTGTGTTTTATAAAGCTTTATATCACCTTTGCTTTATGCTTTGCATTAGGTGATAGGAGTTGAGTGACAACCTAATTGATGCATTACCATTCCTTGTTTATTTCAATATCTACCTTGATAACTTTGTTTTGCTAAAATGCTAAAACGCTTTTAGCCCCTGCGATATTACTTAGACTTTTGAGTCAAAATGTGACAAGTCCCTTATGATAGCCCGAAGAGGCTTTGATGAGAAAGGATGCTATATGATGAAACCATACTTGGGATATGGTGATAAAGTTGAGACCGGTCGGGTAATTTCCACCGAGAATGGAGTCTCAAAGTGTAGTATTTCCGGCTTGTCGATTAAGGACCGCGGCGTTGTAAGCAATGTGGACCGAGACTATGGAACGCAATCTGCGCCGAGGTCGTTGGACCAATGGCACGTCTGTCATGGGTGTTACCCCATCACGGTCGACCCTAGTTCGACGCATACCCGGTAAGCCTCGATCTTGGGGTGTCAAATCGGAAACGCATAACCGCGCCAAGACCGAGTGGAGAGATGGCGGGAGTACATGTTACCCTCGTGGGTTAAAGTCCCGGATTGGAGGTGTACGGTATTCTCGGGTGGCGTGAGGGACGCGGTTCCGCTTTTGAGTATCCGGGGAAAAGGTTGATATATGCAAGCTTAAGTGCTACATATGTCGTGTGGAAAGAACTCCCCAAATTGGGTTAATCGATTTCGAAATCGCCGTGCTTCTCGGATATGGAGACTTGGTTTCCCCTTACATCGTAGTTTAATGATGAAACAAGTGAAGAGAGGGAATAAATGGTGGAACTTCTACAAGTGTTGCTATAGTGTAAGATCACCTAGAATAGGTGAGAAACTTACTTGAAAATTAAAATGTTGAAAGTAAGGATTTATTATTAGTAAGCTTTTACGCTAAAAGAGTCCTTGATTCTTGCTAAAAGCCTTACCTTGATTCCTATTAGACCAGCATTCCCCGAAGTCTTCTCCTATTTTCTTTAGTCGGGTAAGCCTTGTTGAGTACTCCCGCACTCGGGGGTTTGTTGACCCATGTTGCAGACCGAGGGGAGGTCATGTTTGCACCGGACCGTGCCGCATGACGATTCATCGGGGAAGAGAGTGATGAGGAGTGAGTAGTGAGACCCGTGGGCGGGGTCTAGTAGTATTATTTGTGTAATAAACTTTCCGCTACTCCTACTCTATATTGTAAAACTTGTTTTAAAAGAAATGGTTGTAAAAGTATTATAATATAAATCTTCCATTTATTTACTCGATTATGTATGAAATTTGTTGTAATCTTTGCAATGACCTCGTGAACGGATCCCGGTTGGAAAAGTTAATAGTGCTTTTCAGGTTATGGGTGCACATATGTGACTATTAAAGGTTGTTGAACCGATAATTAGTACATGTGGGCCCTGTAATTTGGAAGGTTCTGTTACATTGGTCCTCCATCTTCTCCATTTACAACCAAAACTTTCTTTGATCCATGTAAGCAATTCTGAAAACGAAAACACACAAAGATCATGGTGCAACAACAATTGTTCAAATGTATCAAAACCCAAACATAAAATAGAGTTGATTCACCTTTAATGTTTGAGTGGTTAACAAGGTCACATCCGAGCCTATCATGTCCCGATCATTGCCAACCCATGGAAAGCCAATCAAGTTTTTCCATCATTGTATTGTTCCACGTACATGTAGTTTGTTGCTTTATTTCGTCAACCAAGGTGCCTCCAACTTAGAGGCTCAGTCGAGAGGCACGAGCTTGATTCACGTCGTGTTGTGATCTCAATTCGACATTGTCTGGTGGCTCCATTTCCACTGTAAGGTTCCCCTAAGAAACAACTGTGCTCGAATCAGACAGTTGTGGGGTCGATTTACCACTTTTAGCTCATTTTCGGGTGTCGAAATTCGATTTTTTTTACATGGATGTGGCGCCTTAAACCTTGCTTTTGACAAAACCCAAATTCATTTGGGGTCTCTTATAAAACAAAATTGATATGTTTTGTTTACCGCAACATCTATCCTACTAATGCACCAACTTCTTTGTGTTCAAATCTATTCAAATGAATGTCCCAAATTGCTTCTCAATCTTCTCTCTCCTCACTCTTTCATGATTGGACGATCATGATTAAGTGTATGGGCCTCCTCATCACGCTCTTGCGCCTCGTGCGTTCCCACCCGCGTTGAAGCCTCCCGCACCAATCCACCAGGGGTTCGATTCCTTTGCTTCTCTTTTTTTTCATCGGAAAAAACATGTTCCTCGGGCGACATCTCCGACCAAATCACCGAGAGAACAAAAAGGAAGGAAAAAAACCACGGACCTCCGACCAACGCAAGGCTTCTACCTCCGTGTCCTCGATCGATGGGTATCCCGCCGCTGTCTCCTCCATGGATCTTGTCGTGCCGTCGTCTCCCGTTGATCTCGCCATGCCGCCGCTGCTTTTTCCTTCGGATACATGCCCCATCCGCATCGCTCAAGTGTTCCCTCCTCGCCCATGCCGGTCGCTCGCTGCTCGGGGCCTTTTGAATCTGGTCATACTAGGGTTCCAAAGGCGCCGCCGCCCCGCTGCCTCACTTCCATCCCAATCTACTCATCGCGAAGAAGGTCAGATCCTCGCGGCCTTTGGATCCGGTCGTCCTAAGTTTGCGATGACGTCCTTCTCCAAGACGTTCGCAACTATTTTCTTGTCCATTCTACAAAGGATGTATAATTTTCCATGTTTTGATGTTGTATATATATTTGCATTAAAGCACTGATGATATTTTCTCCCCTACTGGCCCGAGGCATCTGAAGTGGGAAAAGCTCAGTTCCTTGGTCGATAAGTGAAGACTATGTTGATGATTTTTATATGATACCATACATGATGTAGCTCAGTTTTGATTGCTGCAGTTGTCGGTTTTCCGTAAATAATTTGAAATCCTGCAAGAGATATATATGGCCGATACCCTAACTCACATTCCATCGCACCTTAAATACATCGAAACAATAGCCCTTGCAAATTGAATCATAATGCTGCTGTGGTATTAATTGAAAACACCTACTTCGTATGGAAATTTGTACATCAGTTCTGATTTTGCAGTTGTCAGTTTTCAACAAGTAATTTTAATTCAACTAGAAATTTACCACAACTCATGCCCAATTTTGCAACTTAAATTGCTGTAGAAATAATACCCCTACAGAGAAATAAAATCACCATGTTGCTTGGGGTGTATTCATAGTAATTGTTTGTCAACTATTGATGTTAATCAATTGGCTAAACCCCAAAGTTATTTTGACAGGAGGAAAGTCCTCGAGAGGGGCTTACTGTTGCAAGGTCTAGTGGTTATGATGTTTTCTTTTACGCCAGATGATGTTTCATTGGGCGAGATCAAAAATCTTTAATGCTTCACCATCACAAGAATATAACTTCAAGACATTTATCAACCACAAAGATTTCCTACTACGACTTTCTTGTGTTGGTTTGGAAAGAAAGATGTTTTACCAAAAAACAGCATAGTGGTTACCTAATAATCTCGCGAATGTTTTGAAACATTGCGATAAGCTTGCTCAGGATTTTTTCAATGAATCTGAAAGCAAAAAACATTCTGAATGGCAAGATCCGATTAAGGTGTATGGAGGATACCATAGTGTTGAGACGGTCCGCCTAAAGTGAGTTCTTTTCTTTTTATTTAAATAATATATTCTTTTTCATCATTTTCTATCTTGGTGTTGTCATGATGTTTTCGCTAGCTCTAAGGATGGCTTTTGTGTCCAGGATCCGTGCTATTTCAAGAAAAAAAAAAATTAAACTTATATATGTCGTTCTGGTGATAATCAGAGACTTGTTTTCAACGATGTAGCCCAAGAACTGGAATCTGTTTTTCGTCAAGGGATCAAGATAGACGCAACTTTCTCGGTCCTGCCATACAATTACCAGCAGAAGGCTGGTATTCGGCTGGTAGCAGAGAGACTAGTTGTACACTCAAGTGGTTGAAATTAGCATCAGGCTTATTTGTTATATTTCTAGTGGTAGGAATTGTAGTGTCTTGTATATTCTACTAAGGTAGTTGCCTAGCTTGTAGTCGAAGACCGATCTCTGACCTTTTTCTTTGTCCTGTATTTTGCATACAACTATAAATCGAACCACATAAACCCTACACGCAGAACATGCCATGTAACTTGCAGTGGTGAATATAGAAGTCTTGGCTAGGCATGAGATATATCTGCAAGTTAGCAGGTTGAAAAAAAAATGAGTAGCGGTTGTGCGCTGTGGTAACCACTTCCAGAGTGCGTCTGTGTTGAGTCAATTGAAATGTGACAACTTGTGTTGCATGTATTTGTATGTTTTAGTGTATGTGCACTAAGCAAACTATCCGTTGGGTTAAGTAGTGGAAACTGTTGAACTACCGGTTCAGCAGGGTGGAATACCTCTACTCGGGTGGTGTTCGAGGTAGTTGGGATGGAGAAATGGCTAAGTCTATATATGACAAAGTGTAAGTCTTGTATTAATGATTTCACCCTCTTACACAAATATCAATGGTCCCTATTTATGGCCCCCTGGTGACAGCCAAAGCTATTTTACAACACTATCCCTCGAATATTCCCAGGATATTCTCTACCTCTAGTATAGCTCACCAAGGGTACAATCACCATTTCACCCTAGAAATCGCCTTAGCTTATGGGCTTGTTAGTTGGCCCATTAAAGGCTCAGCCCATGGTGGGGAGCCATGTCAAATCTTCCTTCCATGCCCATTATCTTCGCTTGACCCATCTGGCCTTGCGCCTTTGTCGTTAGCATGTTCTCTTCAGATATCTCTGCCTCCTGAGGAGTACGCCTTGAGAACCTCCGCCTGATCCCTTGGCCAGGAGAGGATTGCGCCCTTCGAGTGGAGATCCGAGCGGAGGAGATAACCTTCTCCTACCACGACGACAGGCCACACCTAATCCTGCAAGTAGTACCTAAGTACCAGGTTAATCTGTTAGTTTTGTAAGGTTGGCAAAAACCTCCGCCAAACCTCTGTTGACTGCTGGGAGCGCGTTGGCAAAAAACTCCGCCGACTAGTGGGAACACGTTGGCAAAAACCTTCGCTAAACCTCCATCGACTGCTGGGAGTGCGTTAGCAAAAACCTCCGCCAACTGCTGAGA
This sequence comes from Hyparrhenia diplandra, assembly GCA_015847255.1. Classification (NCBI taxonomy): domain Eukaryota; kingdom Viridiplantae; phylum Streptophyta; class Magnoliopsida; order Poales; family Poaceae; genus Hyparrhenia; species Hyparrhenia diplandra. The sequence goes on from JADLZK010001787.1 coordinate 113,466, forward strand.
AAACCTGCTCCAACTGCTCGGAGCATGTCCCAACAGATTAGAAATGCATGTCGTAACATTGGGCCAACTTGCAAGTTTTGTGAGATTGGAAGGAACCTCCGCCTACTGCCGGGACCATGTCCCAACAGAAACTTCAAGGTAGGAGTTTGCTCCTTGCACCCTTGTAATTTTTTTACTCTGGGGTTGGATGGGTGCGTTCGTTGCGAAAAATTGCACCGCGAGTTTTTTCGTGCCAAAGTTGCGTGCACGGGCATCCCCTGCCGAAGTTTCACACATTCGTTCCGACCGAAATCCGAGAGCTTCTAAACGCGCCAAACATGTGTCCCGGACAAAACGGGGTTGGATGGGTGCGTTCGCTTCGAAAAAATCGCACCACGAGTTTTTTCGTGCCAAAGTGGCGTGCACGGGCATCCCTCGTCAAGTTTCGCACATTCGTTCCGACCGAAAACCGAAAGCTTCTAAACACGGCAAGCATGTGTCCCGGACCAAATGGGTTGGATGGGTGCGTTCGTTTTAAAAATTGCACAACGAAGTTTTTTCATGCCAAAGTGGCGTGCATGGGCATCCCCGCCGAAGTTTCGCACATTCGTTCCGACCAAAATCCGAGAATTTCTAAACGCGCCAAACATGTGTCCCGGACCAAATGGGGTTGGATGGGTGCGTTCGTTGCGAAAAAAAATTGCACCGCAAGTTTTTCCATGCCAAAGTGGTGTGCATGGGCATCCCCCGCCGAAGTTTCCCACTTTCGTTCCGACCGAAACCGAGAGCTTCTAAACGCGCCAAACATGTGTCCCGATTTAAACGGGGTTGGATGGGTGCGTTCATTGTGAAAAATTGCACCGCAAGTTTTTTCCATGCCAAAGTGGCGTGCACGGGCATCCCCGCCGAAGTTTCGCACATTCGTTCGACCGAAACCGAGAGCTTCTAAATGCGCCAAACATGTGTCCCGGACCAAACGGGGTTGGTTGCGCGTTTGTTTGCGAAAAATTGTACCGCGAAGTTTTTCGTGCCAAAGTGGCGTGCACGGGCATCCCCGCCGAAGTTTCGCACATTCGTTCCGACTGAAGTAAACATGTTTAGAAGACAGTTTCTTTTGTTACTCAACCAAAATTTACCAACTAACAAGATCATCACCTACATTAATACCACTAATCTAAGATAGAACAGTCCAACATCTCCTAGCCACTACATACTAAAAAAAAGATGATTACATGTCTCTTTTTCTTCACAAAAAAGACAAGTCTCATCTTTCAATTTCCTTATGTTTGACAGGTTATCTCTGGCCAGTACTCGATTATGCATCAAAAGTCATAGAAAACATTGAACTCTGGGTTGAATTTTTAAATGCCAAACAGCAGGAATATGTGTCTGATGTATACCTCTATAGTTGATTATTTTGTATAAAGACTACGAAGTATAAGTGCCTCTAGAGGTATACTGCCATATCATTGCATCTTCTTCATGGGTAAACGAAATGGTAGACACTAGCTCAAGATTGGAATTGGTCCTCTGTCAGATTCCTTCTAAAAGTGCACTTAAGAGTGGACCCATCCCATAATTCAGAAATAGATCTACCATATTCATTAAGAATTCTATATAGTGACCAATAAAGAATAGCTAAACTAGTTGAGCCTATCCAGTAATCCTCCCAAAATCTAACTTTATGGCCATTGGCCACCTTCCATTTGTACCCAAAGTTGGCAGCCTTTTTTTTTGGGACTCAAAGTTGGCAGCCTTAGTTGCCCACATAAAACCCTTAAAGAAAATAGAAGCATGATTTGCTTTAGTAGCTAGGATGTTAGGCTTCTTTGTTTTGTACTTAAAATCAATAAGTTCTGTCCAGAGGTTCTGTTTATCATTATTATACCTTTTCAACCAAGAGGCTAAAAGAGAGATGTTAAGATCTCTAATACTGGGGATACCTAGACCTCCAAACTCCTTACTAATAGAGACTAGTTCCCAATTTGCTAAGTGGTACTTATGGTGATTCTCATCATCATTCCAAAGGAAATTCCCCATATGAGTGTTCAACAGTTGAATAGCTCATTTGGAAAATTTAATAAAAGATAGGAGATACACAGGAATACTAACTAAACAAGCTTTGACTAGCACCACTCTTGCTGGTAAAGAAAGGACTTTACCCCTCCAGCCAGCAACTCTACTTAAGATTTTATCAACTAAAGGTTGGATATCTTCCCGGGTAAGATTATCAAAATGTAAAGGGATGCCAAGATATTTAAGGGGAAAACGACCAAAAAGGGCAAGCTAGAATATGTGCCAACTCATGAACTACTTCCTCTTCTAAGTTAATAGGAACCATCTCACTCTTATGGAAATTGATTCTTATACTGGAGCGCGGGTGCACGATGAGTCACACGCCATCGCGGTCCAGAAAGGAGTGTGACATCCTTGCCCACACATCTGATGAGTGGGAACGCCGCCATTCACGGTCACCGTCGCGATACTCTGGCCGCAGCAATGTGGCGTCACAGCAACAACTCTGCCATGATCCGCTTGCAGAAGAGATGGCGGCATGTGAGCCACAACAGGAGGGCCGGGCTTTTGATCCCATGATCGAGGAGTCGCAGTTGTCTTATCACCGCCACCGACCGCTACTCAACCGATGATGGTGCAGACAAAGAGAAGTCTCCGGTGTGCAAGCCGCTGTCAAACTCGCTTGTGACTAGGATCGTGTCTGGGCAAGCAGTGGGAGAGGTGTTTGGCCTTGCCACTCACCAGCCTATGGACACAAGTGGACACTTCGACCGGGTCAGGTTTGGTCCTGGAGCAGTTTGGTAGTGTTGCTGGGTTTGAAGATGCAAGAGAGCGAGACCATGGCACTTGGAGAGGTGGTGGAGGAGATCGCGGATGACGGACCGGGCCGGGTTGTGCCGACTTTTGCAAGAGGTTTTTCAAGGAGGCAAAGACCAACCGCCACGCCCCACTTTTAATGGGTCGTTAGTTACACGTATTAGTGCCGAGGATCAAGCGCTAATACGTTTTTATAAGACAAGAGTGGACACGCATTTATTTATAAAAGTGCCAAGCTTTTATTGATAGGATAATTAAGGTCTTACATAAGTGACTCGAGGGTCTTGTCTTAGAGGTTACACAACGGTGGATAAACCTAAGCCATCTTTGCGGGCTAATTGTTTATTTATCGAGTTTGCTACAGCGCATAGTGGCTCCTATCATATCACACCCACAAGCAACTTGAGCGTAGTCGAAACCCTAGTGTCAATATCCCGGTCCTAGAAACTCCAAAGGCGTAAACGCCTAATCATCCCGCATTGCCTTATCGTGGTCATCGTGAGCCGAAGTCCCCATCCGGGCCTAACTCGGAAAATTAACAACGGGTGAGTACAAAAGTACTCAGCAAGTCCACACCGGGGTTGGTGGTTATTAGGGGTTTGGGCCCCTAGCAGAGACTCTAAAACTGCCGGCTAGTTCCCGATTAGCTTAGATAAGATTATCATCAACAACAAGCACAAACGGTTAGTCATCATTAGTATGAAAGTCTAATCATAGATGATCCGCCTAGCATTTGCCCATGCCAAGGACGTGGCTATTCGAATAGATTTAAATAAAACTCTGCGGCAGAGGTTGTACAATTTCCCCACACGATGGATCATCTCCTTCCATGATCGGTGGTCGAAAAGATCCAACGAGACCTCGCACCAGCTTGGATGCCTCCTAGGTTTCGGTATATCTTCTACCAAAGGTTTCTCGGGGTTGGGAATGGGAAGATCACTCAAAGCATCCCATAGCACTCAAAGCATTTCGGATGATCACTCAAAGACCCGTTAACTTATAAATTGTATACGATAACATTGCGCCAAAGGTTTTTCGTGGAAGACCACTTTGAAGAACCACGCCTAACCGGACCATGGGGCCACTCTCCCCATGTTCGCCCCGATAGCCCTTTTGCCTACCACCGGCCTCCTAGGCATACAATATACCTTGACCCAACGGGGTGTGAGATCAAGTCGCCCCATCTCGACGTGTGGTCAGACGTGAAATCTCACTAGGTAGATGGTCTATGAACCGGTCCTTAGGGGAGGCGAGCATCTCCTCCGCGGATTAATCCCCGATTGTGACTAGTCTACCTCCATGTAGACTATCACCACTCACCTTTCGTTGGATGGTTCTCATTATTAATTAGGTTCTATTGATCTCAATTAGTCATATTGTAGCATCATGCATCATATCATTCACATAGCAATATAAACCATGATTATCATCTCATAAAAGTAGGTTGATTAATTGGGTCAACATTATTAAGGGGGGTAAGGACTTGCCTTGGTTGTATACGTCGTTAGGCTCCGTGATGTAATCGGGGTTGCAATTTCTCGATAAAGGTCTTCGTTGGCGAGCCTCGAATTTGACCGGTGGCGACCTTATTTGGACGGCGGCGTTCGGACTCTGCACGGCGGCGGCGAGATCCCGATTTGGGGGAAATCCGCTCGTGGCCGGATAGGGAGGGGGACTGGCGAACCGGCGCGAGCACTGGTGTTCGGCTCCCTGGGCGAGCTTTGTGGTGCTCGGCGAGGTCGAGAGGAGCACCCGGGCTATTTATAGCCTCGCCGCGGTATGCCCCTGGGCGGCCTTCCGATCTTTTCCGGCGGCAGTTGCAGCGCGGCGTGTCCTTGCCGGCCTCTTGTTACTCGGTCGTCGCCCCACGTGGCTAGCCGGGCCCGTGCGGTCTTGATCGTACGGCCCGGCGAGCCGTGGCTGGCGGTGTGGTCACATCAAGGTGCCGGACGGCAGTAAGCTAGGCCGGCGCCTCCCTCCTTTCGGCTTGATGGCGGCGGGGGCGTGGATACGTGGCGTCGCGGCGTTTCGCGGCGCCGCGACGCGCGACGGCGTGGCGGGTCTTCCGTCACCATGGCCGTCGCGGTGGCCTCCTTGTCGGTCTTGCCATGACGGCTGGCTCACGGGCGGGCATGGTTGAGCGCGTGCGCGGCAGCGGCATTCAAGATGAGGAGGAATGAGCGGCCCTGGTGCGGCGTCGTGAGTCCGTGGCGCGATCTTGCCCTTTGTTCCTTGGTCTCCGTAACTGCCGAGGTGGCATGGCGGGAAGCGGCGTGGCCGGCCGGGCACCGCGGGCCCGGCTGCCGGCCGCAGGAAGGAGGCGGAGGCGACGGACGGGTCTCCGCGGCGTGAAGCAGAGGGAGGGGAAAAGGTGGGCCGCGGCCGTGTGCGTGGGCTCATTTCCTGGGGTCGCCCGTTGGTGGGAAAGAAAGGAGAGAGGAGGGAAAGGCCGGGCCGGGCGGCCGCTCACTCTCCCTTCTATTCTTTTCTATTTTCTTCTCCTTTCCTTTCTTTTCTTATTTCTCCTCTTTCTATTATTTCCCAAATTAGTTGCCAACTCCTTTTGGGTCTCAAAATAAAATATTTTATGCACTCGAAAATTCAAGGAGGTAGAATTGTAATATTCTAGCCCTCGAAATTTTCAATTTAAGTCATAAAATATTGTTAAAGCGAAAAATTAAATTGAGGTTTTCGAAAAGTTCGAATTTTTAGCGAATTTTAAAATAGCCAAAATTCGGGGTGTTACAAACCTACCCCCCTTAAGAGAATCTCGTCCTCGAGATTCCCGCCGTTATTCGGACACCAGGGTTGTGCGTGTGTTGGACATTACTCTAGTGCACGAATTTCGATAGGGGTCGGCTAATAACGCCGCTGAACTAAGCGATCGACTATGAACGATGCAAGGTGTCGGAATCAATAACATGGGTGCAGGGGTAGTTTACTAGAAACTCACCATAGATAGCGTCTGGCGCTGCCTGCATGTCCTCTGTGTGGACTTGATTTAGACGGCCTTGGCCATAGCTTGGGGCATTTCTTGGTGCGCCCGAGTTGTGAGAGGGGTTGCGTACTACTCCAGAGGCGGCGGTCCTGTTGCTTGCAACAGATGAGGCAGGGGCACTTTTGGGGTATATGATGGGGCAATTCGCAATGCGGTGGCCTGGTTCTCGGCATCCATAGCAAACCGGTTCTCCTAGGAAACCTCCCTTCTCGGACTCATTGTTGTTGCCGCGGATCATTGGCGGCGTTCTTCGCTACGGTAGTTGTTGTTGGTGTTGTTTTTTCGCACTCGGGCTGCGTACTTTTGGTGAAATCTTGATGGTGTTTCTTTGTTGTAGGAGTGAGTCTTACGCATCTTCCCCGGGTAGCGCCCTTACGGTACTATGGCCTTGCGTTTCTCTCTCGTTCGGTCCTCATCTTTTTCTTCTTCTATTATGATGGCCTTGTTCATCATGGTGTTTGGCTTGGTGTATTCGTGGCACGCTATTTGTTCGCGTGGCGTCATTAAGTCCTCTAGCAAAGCATTCCATCTTCTTTTTCTCCTTATCCACTTCACTTGGCGCGTAAGCCGCAAGCTTCATGAATTCTGGATGTACCGTGGGGACGATCATGGCGCCTGTTGGATGTTGCGAAATTCCTCCGCTTTACTACGTATGATTCCCTCAGGAATGTGGTAGCGACGGAATTCTTCTAAAAACTCTTCCCAAGTAATAGCTCCTGGATCCTCTGAAGCTGCCTGATAGTTGTCCCACCATTCACTTGCGGCTCCAGTAAGTTGATGGGTGGTTAGTATGACTCTTTCTGCTGGGGTTGCTCCAACTACATCTAACTTCTTGGTGATGAGGCGTATCCAGTCATCTGCGGACAAAGGGTCGTCCCCAACGTCTTCGAAGGTGGGTGGTCGTAATCTCATAAATGCCCCTAATCTTCCGTTCTCGGGGTCTCTTCTTACGGCAAGTCTCTCCAATAATTGTGTCTGTCGGTCCATCACTTCTGCTAAATTGGGTAATGGTGGTGGTGGTGCTTCTTCGTTTCTTCTAGGCTGGTTCACTTCGTTCTCATCTTCATTGCCCCGGTTGCGCCTAGGTTGTCTGCCCCTGTTGTGCCTGTTCCTCGGAGGTACGACTTCCTCCTCATGGTGGTCCATAGCTGCGGCTCTCTCGCGTCGCTCACGGATCCTGCTAGACCGTCTTTCCATCAAATTGCTGTGGTAGCAATATGTGTAAGATGGCGTTCGCGGATCGAAAGAAAAGGCAAATAGCAATAAAGTCCAATAAAGGCCAATAGGTTAAGAAACACGAAACATTCAACACATCTCAATAGTCTTTACACATGACACTGGGTGCATCATACATAACAACTATTAAGATGTCGCGAAAACATGCGAACACGCGGACGTTGACAAGATGCTACGCTAAGTCTGCCGTAACATTGACTGCTTGCTACAGTTTTATTTATTTTACAAACTGTAGCCAAAGGAAGTTCCATAGCCTCCTAGCGCTGGCGTGCTAGCACTTAGTATCCTTGTCTTGGATATTTTGTTGGTCCTGTTTTCTGCTGACAGTTGCCTATGACTGACTCCTTGGTCTCAATTGACTTCGGGTCGGTCATAGATTCCGTTGGTACATTTCCATTTGGATCGTAGAAAGGCTGGTGGGGATCATAAGTTGGCACTATATGAGTGGCATTTGTGGCAATCCGTCTTCGGGTGTTGGTTCTTCTTCCTTGAGGTGTCCTTCCGGTCCGTCTCTTCTTGTGTATCTGCAGTTGGACTCTGTTAAGCTCCTGCTGCCACTGCTCTAACTCCTTCTTCAACTTGTGCAGATCTCTTGCCATCTGCTGCGCCTTCCTAGCTTTTCTGTCTGCTTCGTCTTGCTTCTCGTGGTATTGGCGTATCCATGCTCGTATCTCGTTTTGTTGGTCTTCGCACAAGGTGTCCAGGTGGTGTAGGTATCTAATAGTAAATACCTTGATGTACCCTGGCACTTTTGGGTCGATCTTGAATAGCTCGCGTACTTTGTTGCGCCAAGTTGGTGTGGTTTGATCTGGTGCTGGAAGATACTTGGCTGGTGTGTTCTCCACTTCTTCTTCAAAAATGCCACAATAATCTGCTAGTGCGGTGCGTGCCACCTTTTGTGTAGTATCCCACTGCCTTCTACCAACCATGGTGTACCGACGTGCATGTACTGCAGTCAGATCAGGATGTTTGTTTACGTGCATTCGCACTTTACACTTTTGCACTCCCGCATCATTGTACTCCATAATGTAGTACATGGGAGGCTCAGTGTAGCCCAGTCGCTGGAGTGTCTCCCATAAGAGACGGGGAAAACCTTCCTCAGTAAGGCAGTTTGATTGCTCCCAATTTCCCTGAGTGGGACCTTCCATGGCTGCAAAACACTTTCGTAAGTTTGGATTACTTTTGCGCCTGAAAGTTCAAGAGCAATTTGGGTGTGTGTTTATCTTCGGTTGTGTATCCAGGACCTAGGGTTTCATCCTACGGTCAAGCTCGGCTCGATACCACTACATCACGCCCCACTTTTTAATGGGTCGTTAGTTACACGTATTAGTGCCGGGATCAAGCGCTAATACGTTTTATAAGACAAGAGTGGACACTGATTTATTTATAAAAAGTGCCGAAGCTTTTATTGATAGGATAATTAAGGTCTTACATAAGTGACTCGAGGGTCCTTTGTCTTAGAGGTTACACAACGGTGGATAAACCTAAGCCATCTTTGTGGCTAATTGTTTATTTATCGAGTTTGCTACAGCAAGCATAGTGGCTCCTATCATATCACACCCACAAGCAACTTGAGCGTAGTCGAAAACCCTAGTGTCAATATCCTGGTCCTAGAAACTCCAAAGGCGTAAACGCCTAATCATCCCGCATTGCCTTATCGTGGTCATCGTGAGCCGAAGTCCCCATCCGGGCCTAACTCGGAAAATTAACAACGGGTGAGTACAAAAGTACTCGGCAAGTCCACACAGGGGGTTGGTGGTTATTAGGGGTTTGGGCCCTAGCGGAGACTCTAAAACTGCTCACGGCTAGTTCCCGATTAGCTTAGATAAGATTATCATCAACAACAAGCACAAACGGTTAGTCATCATTAGTATGAAAGTCTAATCATAGATGATCCGCCTAGCATTTGCCCATGCCAAGGACGTGGCTATTCGAATAGATTTAAATAAAACTCTGCGAGAGGTTGTACAATTTCCCACACGATGGATCATCTCCTTCCATGATCGGTGGTCAGAAAAGATCCAACGAGACCTCGTACCCGCTTGGATGCCTCCTAGGTTTCGGTATATCTTCTACCAAAGGTTTCTCGGGGGTTGGGAATGGGAAGATCACTCAGCATCCCATAGCACTCAGCATTTCGGATGATCACTCAAAGACCCGTTAACTTATAAATTCGTATACGATAACATTGCGCCAAAAGTTTTTTTTCGTGGAAGACCACTCGGCAACCACGCCAACCAGGACCATGGGGCCACTCTCCCCATGTGCGCTCCCGATAGCCCTTTTGCCTACCACCGGCCTCCTAGGCATACAATATACCTTGACCCAACGGGGTGTGAGATCAAGTCGCCCCATCTCGGCGTGTGGTCATGACGTGAAATCTCACTAGGTAGATGGTTTATGAACCGGTCCTTAGGGAGGCGAGCATCTCTCCGCGGGATTAATCCCCGATTGTGACTAGTCTACCTCCATGTAGACTATCACCACTCACCTTTCGTTGGATGGTTCTCATTATTAATTAGGTTCTATTGATCTCAATTAGTCATATTGTAGCATCATGCATCATATCATTCACATAGCAATATAAACCATGATTATCATCTCATAAAAGTAGGTTGATTAATTGGGTCAACATTATTAAGGGGGGGGTAAGGACTTGCCTTGGTTGTATACGTCGTTAGGCTCGTGATGTAATCGGGGGGTTGCAATTCTCCCGATAAAGGTCTTCGTTGGCGAGCCTCGAATTTGACCCGGTGGCGACCTTATTTGGGCGTCGGCGTTCGGACTCGCAGACGGCGGCGGCGAGATCCCGATTTGGGGAAATCCGCTCGTGGCGGATAGGAGGGGGACTGGCGAACCGGCGCGAGCACCTGGTGTTACGGCTCCCAGCGGAGCTTGTGGTGCTCGGCGAGGTCGAGAGGAGCACCCAGCGGGGCTATTTATAGCCTCGCCGCGGTGGGCGTCCCCGGCGGCCTTCCCCGATCTTTTCCGGCGAGTTGCGGCGCTTGGCGTGTCCTTGCCGGCCTCGCGTTCGGTCGTCGTCCCTCGTGGGCTAGCCGGGCCGCGGCGGTCGCATCGGGTACAGCCCGGGCGAGCCGGGCTGGCGGTGTGGTCACATCAAGGTGACCGGGCGGACGGCGCGCGAGACCGGCGCCTCCACCGCCGGCTTGATGGCGCGGGGGCCGTGGATAGCCCGGCGTCGCGGCGTTTCAGCGGCGGCACGCCGAGCGACGGCGTGGCGAGGTCTTCGTCACCATGGCCGTCGCCCGCCTCCCCTTTGTCCGGTCTTGCCATGACGGGCGGCTCACGAGGGCGGGCATGGTTGGCGCGTGCGCTGGCGGCATTCAAGATGAGGAGGAATGAGCCGGCCCTGGTCCGGGCGTCGTGAGTCCGTGGCGCCGCGTGCTGCCCTGTTCCTTGGTCTCCGACCTCGCCGAGGTGGCATGGCGGGGAAGCGGCGTGGCCGGCCGGCACCGCGTGGCCCGGTCGCCGGCTGCAGGAAGGAGGCGGAGCCGACGGACGGGCCCCGCCGCGGCGTGAAACGAGAGGGGGAGGGAAAAGGTGGGCCGCGGCCGTGTGCGTGGGCTCATTTCCCGGGCCGGCCCGTTCGGTGGGAAAGAAAGGAGAGAGGAGGGAAAGGCTGGGCTGGGCCGGCTGCTCACTCTCCCTTCTATTCTTTTCTATTTTCTTCTCCTTTCCTTTCTTTTCTTATTTCTCCTCTTTCTATTATTTCCCAAATTAGTTGCCAACTCCTTTTGGGTCTCAAAATAAAATATTTTATGCACTCGAAAATTCAAGGAGGTAGAATTGTAATATTCTAGCCCTCGAAATTTTCAATTTAAGTCATAAAATATTGTTAAAGCGAAAAAAATTAAATTGAGGTTTTCGAAAAGTTCGAATTTTTAGCGAATTTTAAAATAGCCAAAATTCGGGGTGTTACACCAACGTTGCTCCCAAGGCCCCAAACCTTGCCTCGACGGGGTGGACGAGGTCATAAGAGGCTCATGGTGGCTACCCGTTCCAGTTTGAGACAGGCTGCTCGTCCGTCGTCGGTGCCCGTAGCACAGAGGGCCCAACAGAAGCTGATGCGTGAGCTGCAGTTCATGGAGCCTCCAACGGGGCCGTCAGATGTTGCAGCCACAGAGTACCTTGACTCGTATGGACAAAATCTGCCGGATGAGGCTGTGGACAAGATCAGGAAGGCAGCACGCTTGGGCAACAAGAAGTTGGCCCAGGCCTTGGCAGCGATGGCAGCAGAGATGGGCGCTCCGGAGATGGAGGTTCCATGAACATGTTAGCGTTTCATGTGTTGGGGCACCAAAGGTTTGTTCTAATAATGTGAGTAATTAGCATAGATGTCTCTTATCTCATATGGCGGTCTGTAATATGAGATAGCGCCTCTCGCGCATGTAAGATTGCAACTCTAATTCCTCGCTTATTAATATAACGCCGGCCTACCGGATCTTTCAAAAAAAAATTTCTAACGCTCCACAATACGATCGGTACCGATTTCTCAGAGCAAGTATTATAAGCGTACAGTCAGCAGGCTGAGAGGCTCTCCACATCAGCAAAATCTGAGCTGGAGGAGAGAGAAAAGGAGAGAGAGAGTGGAGCGGGCGATATGCCAAGCGCCGGCTTGAGGCCGGTTGAGAGGCGCGCATGCAACTCCTATTGGCTGCCCTTACTTTTGAGCCACCTATCGGGATTTGCGTGTGTGGTTGTTGCATACAGCCACGATTAATAACTCCTCCACGCCGGAGTTTATTTCGCTACGATGCCGGCGAAACCATAAAACTTTCTCAGAAACGTAATTTACATCTGCCACCGCGCCCGCAAAAGCGAAGCGAGTGTACCGCGATGACAAACAGACAGACACCCCGGCGAGGCGATTGGCCGGGCCGCTTGGTTGCGACGCCGACGCGGGCGATGACGTGCACCCACGCGTAGCTCTCTGCCCTCGCTTTCGGCTTGGCCCCGTCGCCGCACGCGACGATCGGGTCGCACAACGTGGCCGCGCGGGGAGGAAGCGACCTGTCAACGACGACACTCCGCGCGCACGGTTGCTTTCCATTGGGCCACCGTTGTTTCCGTGGGCCTGGTGCCGGCATGTTGCTGTCCAGCGCCGAGCACAAATGGATCCAGGCGATTGGTTGGCTAGCACGGGCACCTCCACCACACCTGCGCTGGACCACCTTTGGGAAACATCTCTTTCAGTGACACGAGTACACAGTAACACATTACAAAGTGCGACGTGGTGGGTTTGTAATCGTCCAAGGCCCAAGGGGAGGGCTTTACTAGACTGGCAAGTACCCCGCTAACCATTTACGGCTCTGTGATTTGGATGGATTAGGATACAGCCATACAAAAGCGAGGCAAGGAATCTGGTCTGGCGCACCGCACTTAAGATATTGCTGTGCTATGACGTTTACCTTGACTTGACTTTAACAGCAAACGTGTCAGACCGACCTGCTCCCACCTTTTCCTTTCTTCACCGCCTCCTTGTTGATTGTTCTGTTTGAGGAAAGCTAAAGTCCACATGTGTGGGAACATGATTATTTCCACACGAATTTTTTACCGTCGGATCTATGATGTTGATCTATCTGGCGCGTTGATTATTTTTGGCTTGTCCGCTCGTTTCGCTTTTGATTTGTTTTGTCTGCTTGGTGGACCCCACTTGACAGATTTATTTTTGGTATGACCGCGCGTTTGTCTCGTTCGAACTGTTCATTTCCTCTCCCCTCTTTTCCTCTCTTCCTCCGCTCGACCGCTCGGCTGCCGGCGAAATGGAGGTCGCGGCGAGAGATTCTTCGCCGGAGATCTTCTGATTTGGTGAGTATCCCTTCTTCTATCCATCATATCCTTGTAGATCTTGTTGTGTCCTCTCTAATTTCATGGTTTTGGCGTCCTCTACCTCCTTTTTTTGTGGATCTGAGCTCGTCCTGGGTATGCAGTGGTGGCATTTTGAGATGGGTGGTATGTTGTTCGGTGGGATTGGTTGTTTTTGTTTTGTCTAGCGTTGAATTTGTCTGGCACACCAACTCCATGTCGTCCATCCACTGCGTGGAGACACTGTGGTTGACCACCTGGAAGATGCCCATCTCCTTGCCGGCGGCCAGGATGGCGCGTCGGACCTCGTCACGGGCCAGGGAGAAGTCGATGTCTATACTTAGATTCAGTTTGTTGTACTCAGTTCCACACGAATGTTTATTATTAGCCGGCCACGCCATGCATGAACAGGGTATTCAGTTTCTTTGTTGTACTCAGTTCCACACGAATGTTTATTATTAGCCGGCCACGCCATGCATGAACAGGGTATTCAGTTTCTGCTGTTGTTGTCTGTCGATTTTTCTTAGTTAGCAAGTACAACTGCATGTTAGTTGTTCAGCACTTGATCTCTAATTCTTTATGAAAGGTCTCTATGTTGCTATAGCAGTAAATATTTTTAGTAATTGATGAATGCTAGTATTAATTAGCTGGTAGGTAGCATTGTTTCCCCATGAATTTAGCCTGATGGATTCATGTTTTGCCTGATTCAGCCTGACGGTCTCATGGTGTTTGCGGTGGAGATCTAGCTATATTGTACTGGTTTTCAGGTATTCTTTTGTTTGCTGTTGTTGGAGGTGCGAAGCTTCAATTCCTTCTGACGTAACCCTTCCTGTGAGTTTATGTCTTGCCCTTTCCTCTTTTTCATTCATGGATGGAATCAGAAGTCTAGGATTTCTGATTAGATGTTCTGTATGCAAGTTATTAGGTATTAGCATTCATGCATGGAATCAGATGTCTAGGATTTTTGATAAGATGTTCTGTATGCAAGTTATTAGTTATTAGCAATATATAATTTTTTCCCCCTGGAATGCTTCTGTTACAACACTTTGTATTGTATGAACTGTTGATTGAAATGATTTTTAGATTGATCACTGCAATGTACTATTAGAAATAGAATTTGAGGTGAAATAAAGTAAAATCTTAATTACTCGATTATCTCTGTTTCCTCAGCTCTTCCCTACTCGGCTTCCTTTATTGCCTTTAGGCGAGACAAAGATACTTTTTTTAAGCCTATAGTCGACGATTTAGGGAAAGTTTGACAAGAAAGTTGTTTCATACTATGATTTTACTAGACTAGCTATCAGTAAATTGCTATTATAGCACATGTGCTTCTAATAACAGATCAGCTTTTCGGTTGTCGTATTTTTTAAGCTCTATAATCTTGGATGTATAGTATTATGCTGTACGAGGGGTCAGATTCAGTCCATTTATTTCATTTTCGCAGCCTAATTGTTTGTTTTAGATTGTCGATGTTTGATTGGTTTTTCATCTTAGCCTATAATCTTCCTTTCTTTGAAGGCTTCTCTTTTTTCTTATCTATATTTAATTTCTGATGTATCTTTTTTTTTTTCTCATTTGATTCATTTGTGGTACAGGGGTCTTTCCTAATCCCTTTCACTACTTCTTTTACGCTATCTCAGAGGTATGTTTAAATTCTCTTCTTTTTTCATGTTTCAGATACCCTTTTAATTTTGTACTTGCTTTTCATATAACATTAGGTCATCTTGATGTTTCTGGTGCGTAGAGTTATGTTTTGATTCAGAAATGGATTTTTTTCAGATTAATGGGTTTGCGAGAATTATGTTTTGATTCAGAAATGGTTTTTAGAGTTAGATCTCGACTGTAATCTTTTTTTCTGTGCCATACATGCATGCACTTCAATGCTTCATTTTTTCATTGCATGTCCTGTTAGATGTTTTTCGTACCATCTTATGAACTGAATACTTGGTTAGTGAGCTTCTCCTAAATTACGTGCATCGTATTGTTTGATTGCCGAACTTTAAATGTACCCTTTGTATGCCCTTTTTCGTGTCACCAGATTGTTCTATGTTATACTCGTTCTTATTTGAATTTTATTTTTATAGATGGCTAATAATCAGGCAAATTTTTACTGTAATGGAGATGTCAAGATCGCTTATGTTGTTGAGATGCTTGGTCTCGGCTATGGGCCGCAATCTCATTTGTTATGTGCTAGGTTTTTAGGGAATATCGAACTTCCGAGAGAAAGTCGTGGTAGTTGGTCGTGCTATGGTTGTTCTATACCCTTACACTCTTTTCAAGGATATCAAATTCTGTGTAGATGAGGTCGATGGGGTCGGGGGGTTTGTTTTGATTGTGATTTTGGTATGGTTTGGGAGGTGGGTTTGGATTAGGTGGGTGGTTTGTCTTTGAGAAGGGGTGTTTCGTAATTTGAGAATGGGGGTTTGGTAGGGTGGTATTTTTTGGGAGCCTGGTTTCGATTGGGATGGTGGGATGGAATTTGGGAAGGGGTGTTTGGAAATTTTGGTAGGGGGTTTTCGAATTTGGGAAGGGGTTTGGGAATTTGGGTAGGTTGGTTTTGGAATTTGGGGGGTTTGGATTTTTTGGGAATGGGGGTTTGGAATTTTGGGAATGGGGGTTTGGGAATTTGGGAAGGGGTTTGGGAATTTGGGTAGGTTGGTTTTGGAATTTGGGTAGGGGGTTTGGGAATTTGGGAAGGGGTTTGGATTTGGAAGGGGTTTGGTAATTTTGGGAAGGGGGTTTGGATGTTGGGAATGGGGGTTTGGTATTTTGGGAAGGGGTTTTGGAATTTGGGAAGGGGTTTGGATTTGGAAGGGGGGTTTGGTAATTTTGGGAAGGGGTTTGGATGTTGGGAATGGGGGTTTGGTATTTTGGGAAGGGGTTTTGGAATTTGGGAAGGGGGTTTTGGAGCTTTTTGGGAAGGGTGGTTTGGTAATTTGGGAAAGGGGGTTTGGTAATTTGGGTAGGGGGTTTAGGAATTTGGTGGGGGGTTTGTTCATTTTGGAGCTTTGGCATCTCGGTCCTGAATTTTGGGAACATTTTGGGAAAGGGGGTTTGAGAATTTGGGTGGGTGGGCCGGGGTTTTGGAAATTCGGAAGGGGGTTTGGTAATTTTGGGAAGGGGGTTTGGGAATTTGGGAAGGGGGTTTGGGAATTTGGGTAGGTTGGTTTTGGAATTTGGGTAGGGGGTTTGGGAATTTGGGAAGGGGTTTGGATTTGGAAGGGGTTTGGTAATTTTGGGTAGGGGGTTTGGATGTTGGGAATGGGGGTTTGGTATTTTGGGAAGGGGGTTTTGGAATTTGGGAAGGGGTTTTGGAGCTTTTGGGAAGGGTGGTTTGGTAATTTGGGAAAGGGGGTTTGGTAATTTGGGTAGGTGGGTTTAGGAATTTGGTGGGGGTTTGTTCATTTTGGAGCTTTGGCGTCTCAGGTCTGAATTTTGGGAACATTTTGGGAAAAGGGGTTTGAGAATTTGGGTGGGTGGGTGGGGGGTGGTTTGGGCTTTTTGAAAGGTCATGGTTTTCATGGTTATGATTTTGCCCCTACTAGGCATTGGGTATTTAGGTTTTTTGTCTTTTTAAATATAAAAGCATGTCCTCTACTAGGCAATGGGTTTTGGGACAATTTTTTTTTTGAAAAAGAATAGCATGCCCCTACTAGGCAATCGGTTTTGGGTTTTTTTTTTTGGAAAAAAGCATGCCCCCTACTAGGCAATGAGTTTTTTTTTTTTTTTGGCTATTTTCTTTTGGAAGAATATAGCATCCCCTACTAGGTAATAGGTTTTGGGTTTTTAGTTTTTTGAAAAAAATGCCTTCCTAGTAGGGTTTTTGGTTTTTACTTTCTTTTTTTTAAAAAAAAAAAGCTTGCCCCCAACTAGGCAATTGTTTTTGGGTATTTCTCTTTTTTAGAAAAATGAATTGCATGCCCCCTACTAAGCAATGTGTTTTTGGGTTGTTTTTTTTCTCTTTTAAATTTAAAAGCATGGCCCCTACTAGGCAATGGGTTTTGGGACAATTTTTCTTTGGAAGAAAATAGCATGCCCCCTACTAGACAATCGGTTTTGGGGCTTTAGTTTTTTTTTTAAAAAAAGCATGCCCCCACTAGGCAATGGGTTGTGGGTGTTTTTTTTGAATAAAAAATTATTGCCCCTACTAGGTAATTGGTTGTCTTTTAAAATTTAAAAGCATGACCCCTACTAGGCAATTGGTTGTCTCCCAAGCTTAATTTCAAATTAGGCACCGCCGATTTAATCTTTGTTTTGCTCTAGTGTGCAGGACTGCTTGCTTGAAACCCATGCCCCGTTTATGAATCAGAATGGCTTCCCTGAGGATTCAAACCCCAGCTGGGATCACAGGTGTGCAGGCACCACAGTGGTCACAAGCCATGATGTTGGATATGTTGGTGCTGGGAGGAAGAGCCGTCCAGGAGCGTTCTTGAAGAATGGTGTGGTCTGCTCTTTTTCGAGAGTAGTGTTGTCAGTTTGTCATAATCTGATCCATGTCCAAACGAAGGATTTAAAACACTCAATCATTGATTTTTGTAGATATTATTTTTTTTCTATTTTGAATTCTGTACGAGGTTTAGGCCTTATCAAAATTTGTGTGAGGTTTGCTCTCTTGTCACACGAATTTCTTTTTTGCTAGAATTCGTGTGGTTTCCTGTCTGCCAAAATTTGTGTGAGGCTTCCTTCCTTACCACACGAATTTTGGTTTGGTCAAATTTGTGTGGTATGGTCACAAAAATTGCATGAGTGCAGAAAAGGCCCAAACCACACAAGTTTGATATAGACAGCCTCTTGTTTTTGGTGCGTGCCCCCGTCCACACCTCGAGACGCAGGGGTCTTGTTCGGTTAACTTGGATTGGCTCCATTCTGGACGGATAGATTTGACTTGGTTTTAAATCAGGTTCATATTAAAATAGGTATTTAGTTAAGAAATGTCAGAGGAATTGGTCTAAATAGTTTTGAATTTGCCCATTTTATATACCTAAAGATCTGGATTCATTCCACACCTATTAAGGTCCGAAACAGAAACAACCGAATCAAATGAATCATTTGATTCACTCGTTCTCGGCCTAGAACTGTTTTTGAGGCTATTTCAATCAGACACAAACGAACAAAACCGGGTCTAGTGGAGTGAATCAACACGAGTAGCTCAAACTGAGGAGTACAGTGACCTAGTCCAGTGGTCTCTCCCAAATTACGAGTAGCTCAAGCTTTTTTTTTTTTTGAGAAATACGAGTAGCTCAAACTTTGTCCTGCTCGCTAGAGCAATGCATGAGCGGATCTGCCGTCTACGCATGTCGTTCGAACGCCAAGATTATTGTCTCCGGTGATCTCAAATATCTCACCATACACGCGTCGTCCAAAGATCACAAGCTAGTATCACGCTGCCAAAAAAAGCGCAACAGGCGCTGGGGAAGAAAAAGCGCAACGCCTGTACTCCGTAAACGGAAATGCTATGACCCAGGGGACAGCGCGACACTTTATGCCTGTGCCGCCCGCCACACGTAGCCCGTGCGTGGTCCGCGACAAGCATCGAATCCTCCCAAAATCCGGCAGGGCACACAACCAGCGCCACATCACCGCGCAAATCACATGGCTCCATTTGTTGCCGCCGAGCCCCGAGCCCGAACCGAGCCACCTGGCCTCCCGTCCTCCCCTGCACCGGACACACGCGCTCGCTCGCGTCCGCGGCCCGTCCAAGGTCGGCACTCGGCTAAAAAGATATATAGGCGGCGGCCGGTGCGCTTTACCGCCTCGGACAGAAATATCTGTGCACGGACATGTTGGACTAGCCCCGCACCGACGAAGGAGACGAATAAACCCACACGGCCACACACCACACACACACACACACACCGAGCGAACAGAACGGCAAAGAGAAGGAAAAGCGAGCGGCTTTCTTATCCGGTTCTTCGCTTCGCCTTGCGCTCTCTGCAAGGAACGGGAACGGGAACTGGAACCGGGGGATCCATCTGTTGTTCTAGACTAGTGAGCACCGAGCTAGCGCCATGGGCAGCGAGTGCAAGGACCAGCTTCAGCTTCACGGCGGCTACGGCATGGGCGTCGCCAGCCCGCAGCAGCAGCAGCAGGAGCAGCAGGCGGGCGCCATCGCGCCGTTCGTGGCCAAGACGTTCCACATGGTGAGCGACCCGGCCACGGACGCCGTTGTGCGTTGGGGCGGCGCCAGCAACACCTTCCTCGTCCTCGACCCAGCCACCTTCTCCGACTACCTGCTGCCCTCCTACTTCAAGCACCGCAACTTCGCCAGCTTCGTCCGCCAGCTCAACACCTACGTGAGTCCTAACCTCCTCTGCTCCACTCAGCTCCTCGTGTGATTGTGATCATAACAGTTGTTGGCGGTTACTTACAGGGGTTCAGGAAGGTGGACACGGACCGGTGGGAGTTCGCGCACGAGGCGTTCCTGCGGGGCCAGGCGCACCTGCTGCCGCTGGTCGTGCGCAAGAAGAAGAAGGCGGCCGCCGGCGGTGGCCGGGAGCTGCTGTGCGAGGAGGGGAGGAGGTGCGCGGCACGATCCGGGCCGTGCAGCGCCTGCGGGAGGAGCAGCGCGGGATGGAGGAGGAGCTGCGGGCCATGGACCGCCGCCTGCGCGCCGCCGAGAGCCGCCCGGGACAGATGATGGCGTTCCTCGCCAAGCTCGCGGACGAACCGGGCGTCGTGCTGCGAGCTATGCTCGCCAAGAAGGAGGAGATGGCCGTGGCCGGCAATAGGTCGTCGCCGGGGACCGTGGAGGCGCCGGGGAAAAGGCGGCGGATCGAGGCCGGCGCGGGCCAGGCCGTGGAGCTGGCGCAGAGCCGGGGCGCCGTGCCGTTCCCGTTCTCTGTTCTCGGCCAAGTGTTCTACTAGGCTAGATAGGGACAGGTCCGTGTAGTGCTTGGTGGTGTATATATGAGTTGTTTGTAGCATAGCTTTGCCTCCGTTTAATCAGCTACCATTAGTAGTAAGTAAAGTGCCTAAAGAAAAGTTTAAGTGCGACGATTTAGGACCCGTTTTGGGAGCACCTTGTTCGTCTTCGTGAGAATGGTTCCTCTTCGGCTATATAGTTTACAAGCCTGAAAAGAATCATTTCTCCGGACGTTTACTACACTAGCAGTAGCAGATGTAATGTTTGTTGTTTCTCTCTCCATTGTAGAGCTTGTTGTTAACAGGAGGACAAATGATCTGTTACTCGTGTAGAACGAATCTTCAGGCTAGGTTCAGATCAAGCAACTATGCAATTACATAAGCTAGCGAAGAACCGTCAGAACGGCTAGCGCCGCCAAGGAAATTGGAGTTCAGAACACTACTTGTCAAGACCCGAATTAAGCTCTCGTGGCTCGTGTCTTCCAAACAAATTAATCGGATTGCCGTCTATCGCATGTTATCAGCTAAAGCAACGAAACTGAAAATTTTTGGGTGGACTTGAATGAAGGATTGTTGGATCCAGCGTTTTTTTTTTTTTTTTTCAGTCTTGCTAGTCACCACCGCTTCTGTCTGTCTCACAAGGCACAAGACTCTGCTTCCAGCCACGAACGCGCCTAGTGTTTCATACTCTGGTTATACGAGTTAAGACGTGGCAACATGTCTTGGTGACATCGCGCACACACACCATTCCCTTTTTAATTATTTTTATTATTAACCAATTACTTTTGGGATATTTGTGGGGGAAAGATTTGATTGTCCTCATAGTCTCCAGAAAAGATAATCTGAATCCGGATCACCTTTTTGAAGTTTTGTTCTCGAAAAAAAGAGAACATGGGTCACCTCTACCTTCTGCGGTCAGTGGGCTTGCTCTCGGAGCGAGTGCGGCTATACTGGGCCATTGGGCCAATATCACATGTAGGCCTGGTCTAAGACATTGCGTTAGTTCCATCTGAAGTTCCATCTGAAATAGAAGATCGTTTCCTTCGTCTATCTACTTTTTTAAACCTCGATAATGGTACACAGATTAGGATTTAGGAGGATAAATGGTTAGGAAACTCCACTCTCAGAGAATAATGTCAATCCCTACTCAATATGTGTAGAAACAAACACATTTCAGTAGCTAGTGTTGTCAGTTTTATACCCCTAAATATCTCTTTTAGAAGAACATTAGTTGGGCAAAATTTACTTAAATGGAATGAGTTAGTTATGAGGATTCCATTTGTCCGATTGGATGATCAACAAGATTCTATTAAGTGGAGCCTTTTAAGACTTAAATCTAAGCATCTTAATTGTTAACCAACTAGCCTTGTCTCTAAACAAATCAATATGAAAGTTGAAAATACCCCTTGAAATCAAGATTTTTATCTGGTTCGTACTAAAAGGAGTAATTTTAACGAAAGACAACTTAGTAAGAAGACGTTGGGAAGGAGATGACCGATGTTGTTTTTGTGACAACAAGGAAACCATCCAACACATCTTTTTTGATTGTCGGTGGCGATATTTGTCTATAGAGTTTTTACTATGGTTTTTGGTTTTCAACCTCCTTCACATGTAGAAGATTTATCGGAGTGTGGTTTTTAACAAACAGACCTGCATATCGTCCTCTAATTTGTGTGGGAACATGTGCAATTTTATGGTCTATTTGGTTTTGTAGAAATGATGTGACTTTTGACAAAAGAAGATTATACTCTTATTTGCAAGTTATTTTCGGGGTAACTTATTTGACTCATTTTGGAACATTCGTAAAAGGACGACAACAGATCACCTTTGATGTGGGCATGTCGAACATTGGAGACTTAAGCCATGGAGATCTTCGTCAAGCATGGGTTGTCTTTTTAAAAGAATTAGTGCTAACATAGACGCCGCTTGCTTGGTTTTGCTTTTTTATGAGATTTGAGTCGAAACTGTAATAAGAATTGGCTGTGTGCAAATTCTATTATTTGATACAAATTCCTTTTTTAAAAAATAATACTTATTTGATATCATAAATACTTATTATTTATTTTATTACAAAAAAACAGGATTATAGGAGAAGACTTTCCTATATAACTTTGAAAATAAGAAGATGCCAAACTTCGAACCCAGGTCAGCCTGGAGAGTCCTAGAGCTCACTGCTCTAACCGGTCACATCGCAAGAAGCTTGACATTTTATTATAAAATTTAGTCTTTGATTCTTCTAAAAGTGACGTATAGTTTTGGACGAAAACAGATATCTTTCAATGAAATTAAACTAATTTGTACAAAATTGAAATGCAGGGATCGATCTTGTTCCCCGTTCTCGCTGAAAGAAAGCTTCATCAACCACCCATAAAGGTGCATGAGGCCGATCTCTTCCACATTAAAAGCCGGCCGGCCTTAGGTGCACCGGGCCATACAAGTATATCACTGTATCAGTACCATGATGGAGGAACTGTTCATGTTGGTGTCAACCGCGGCTACATACGCTTCAGGCGGCATGTCATGGTCTCATGGATGGAGCAGAGCAAAATACAATCATGGGGCCGCACTGCACGCTGCAATAACGAAGGCGTTGGAGCTGCACTCCCTGATTGTTTGTGCAGGTCATTGCACTGGGGGCACGGCTCCTCACAATGTAACGCTGCTGCTGACAATAGCTTGATTGATTAACCACCAAACTGGTTCGAAAAGGTGCTTTTCGTGTCTGTGTTAATAAGAGTAACAATAATATAATACAGTGCAGTACCATCCAACGGCCAACCGTTTGCAAATATAATCTGTCGTGCTGGCTTCCATTTCCACCACTTATTAACTGATCGATTGATGCCGTCGTTCTAACCGTACGCGTTTAATCTGCCTGTCAGTTATCTCTCATCAGGACTGCACGCCACTGCAAGTCTCTTGACAATTTTGCTGGCAAAAGGCCAAAGGAGAGGTACACGATCGCAATGCAAACATGATGACCCATGGCCGGTTAGTACTACGTATTAGTCAAGCGATGGTGGGTGAATGCATTTAACTAACTACTACATTCATGGTGATTGAAAATGTATGGAGCATGGATGATGCTCTCTCATGCGTCGTTGTTCGTCCCTTACTGGCGATGCCGATGCCCCTCTTGAGCCTCTGCTGTCCCTCCGTTAATCGGATCCTTACGGATAGCTGTGATGGATATCGATCGTTTAAATGTCAGTACGTGCTGAATTTCTTTTCTTTTTTTCAATAAAAAGCCGAGTGCTCCTGCTCTAGCTCGTTGCCATCTAAATTATTTTCGATAAGAAATTTCTTTATGGAAAAAACAGATGTCAACCGGCTGCAGCTAGAGCGTCAGCTAATCGGATCGGATGCAGACATGTAGGATGTTTGTTTTGAGTGAAGTAGCCCATCATCATCTAATTTTTTAGTTTTTTTATTAGTTTGTGGAGTGGAATAGCAGCTTATTCCTCGTAAGCTAGTATAAGGAAATAGGAAAGGTTAGTTTCACTGGATTTGAGAAGCTAAAATGTTTTCTTCTTATTCTTCAAACAAAAATTCCAACAGTGTCTGAGGTCTATTTCGTTCAGGTCTTGTTATGGCCCTCTCAGACGAAAGGAGCAAAGGGAACCGCAGCTTCTGCAAATGGCGTGATTAGTGCTAGCAGCCACTTTAGTGCTAGCACAAGATAAGCTGTACAGAAATGGCGTAAAAACTTGGAGGTAATGGAGATTTTGTGATTTCTTTTCCTGATTGTGGAAATCAGAATGATATGCTCCAAACCAGTCGTCAGAATCGGTTGCCTCATGAAAGGCTGGAGTGATGTAATGACCTTTTGCACGATTTCTGTATGTAGCTCGGCCGTCCTCTACCTTTTGCTCTGGACCTTTCTTTTTCTAGACTCTGTATATATGGAACATATGCTGTCACTGTGTATCCATCCAATCCACACAGCTCCAATAAGTAATGAGTATTACACTAGTACAAATTTGATTTTCGCTGATGATCACTATTTTTGTATTGATGGTTTTTATAATTATAGACGCTCCTAGAAATAAAATTGCAAGCCTAGGCTATAAACCGCCGAAATAAATTCATTATTAATTGACTGTTTTTATAAGTATACCGCCAGCATGCTGAGGTGATTTCTATATATGTTGGCCTTAAGAAAACGGCCAGGACGCTAAATCTGGCGCCCCCGGTTCACCCACCGGCATTGCTGAGCAGCGTCCTTCCTCGCCGTGCTCCACGCAGCTTGTGCGAAGGGAGGGATGCAAGCCAAGCCCCACCACCGCCATGCCGGCGGCCAGCTTTGGCGGCGGCGAGACAAGAGAACGGGGGACGGGAGGCGGCGCTAGGGTTACAAGGAGCCAACTGATCTCGGATGGGAAAACCATTAAGCAAAGTTATGACGAGATCTAATATTTTGTAGTTGAAACTTTTACCTAGACCAGTTTAAGGCTTTCAATCTCCATTTCATAAATCCGGTTAATACCTGCTATTTATTCATGAGTGACTTTGGGGAGCATCTCCAACAGTGTTGCATATGAGTTTGACATTTTACATTTTTTTGCCAAAAGTCTAGGAAACAATGCTCCAACAGTTTTGCAAATCCTTTTGCATTTTAGTGAGTTTGGCAAAATCAGTTCCTCCTTTGGCATTTTTGCCAAACTTGGGAGCTTTTAGCATTTCTTTGCGTGCGTCTCGCGCATGCCCGACGCATGGCAACTTGCGAATAAGATCGACGAGGAACCAACAACCGCTCTCTCTCCTAGCCCCACTTTTCCCATATGCCAAACCAAAAATAGTAAACTGTTGGAGGAAACTTTTTTATGGCTTGGCCTTTGGAATTATGAGTTGGCAAACAAGTCAAATGTAAAATCAAAAATACCAAAACTGTTGGAGATGCTCTAAGGGGCGTAACCAAAACCAGGTGTGACTACCTCGTGCAAGTGCATCCTCGAAAAAAAAAAGCTCCGATTTTGCAATTCAGAAATAATTTATAGTATCAAAGATTGATTGCAGTTTAGCATTGCGGATGGGGTACTGCGCATTCTGTTCATACAGTTGCAAGTCCCTAATCCTAGTATTTTAATCATCATGTATTGTCCTAAATCAATAGCGACTGCTTTCTAACTTTCTTGTAGTAGAAAATTTTAAGCACAGTGGGACATGTTGCAACAGTACCCGTGACTCGTACACTCGACCAGTACTTGCACTTGAATGAATATATGGATGCAGGAGGCACCGACGAAGCCTGTAAAATTACACGATAGTGATGCAACAAAACTAAAATAAAATGAAAAAAATCGAAACACTCCCAACTACACCAGTTGCCGCGTTTGGTGACCGTTCATGTATGAATCATGGACTCGGAACGGTGGCGGGTTATTGCGGTGCACGCGTGGAAGTGAAGTGAAGGTACAAAGTTCCGTTTCGTGCTTGTCCTGCACTGCAGCCAACTCCCAACCAAAAGGGAGACGAGGTGGCCGCCTGGCCTGGCCCCAAGTTTCCACGCTCCATTTTTGTCCGCCGGCCTTCAGACCGACGTCCTCTTGTTCCGCTCCAAGTCGCGATCGATTCGATGTGCATGCGTCATCAGTACAGAAACAGATGCACGCACCCTTCCTCGCCGATGATGGTCCGATCTCGAATGCCAGGCCCCCGGCAAGGAAGACATGCCGGCCGGAGCACCCGTCTCTCAGTAAAGTGCTTCGAACCGTACGCTGAGACGCTCCCAACCACCAGACAGAGACCGTAGTTATATATGGCCCTGGATATGGTTCGAGGATGCCTGCACTGTTCCGTAGCGTATCCCGTGCCATCGTACGTGTCTGCTGTCCATGGTTCAAGAGATTGAAAACACCAAAGAGAAACTCAGAAAGATCGAGAAGGCATGGTGATGCTACACGTAGGAATATTTGTTTACAGCTAGCTCCAGCTAACAAGCGTAATTACCCGGCTGATGCCACGGACGACGGTCGACGGACCTGCGGCTGTCCGCCGGTCGCTAGCAGGTGGTTTCGCCGCACAACCGTCTTCACCGCGAACAGGGCCGGCCGGTGCCGTTGCCCGTCGGCTTGGGACGGTGACGGGCATTCAATGGCGCGAGGCAGTTCAGCCAGATCGATGGGGGGTAGTTGAGTTGCCGCAATACACAGTACCCATATGGCCCATGGGCCATGACCATGGCCGCCCCGGTCGTGGTCTTGTCCCAATACGGCGGCTCTCTCTACTACCCATACGGTACCCTACCGTGTGCCCTGTGCTGTGCGTGGCGTGGTGCGTGCTGATCGCCGAGCGAGCGAGAGTCCTTGGACCCGGCCGGCCGATCTCGGTCCGGTGGTTCAGTCAGTGATGACGCTCTATTACTGCGGCTGCATGCTGTGCCTCAGAGCTGAGCAGCAGTGAAGCCAATTAATTCTCCCAACGCCCAATCTACTTGCTCCCTGGTTTTGGTTATAAATATTGGCTAGTGCCACCTGCTGCAGGGCCATCATCGTCTGCATCGCTCGCTCTCCTTTCACTGGGAACAGAACCTCATCATCGATCAGCTTGCTCATTGGCCATCTTCGTCTGCCTTCTCCATGGGGAAGCTCCTCGCCCGCCTACTTGGCTTCTTATTGGTCAGTCCCTCACTGCCACGCAATTCATCTTTTCTCTCATCATTTGATTCAATCAGCCTGCTTACATGTATGGACAGATACTATGGGGGAAGGAATGCCGTTTCCCTTTTTCAGTAATGGTTTCTCTAGTTTTCTACAGCACTTGTATGTATACATGGCTGCTAGTGGTGCCTATTAGTAGCATATATACTGGTTTACTGCTGCATGTGAATTTGAAAACATTCAGAAGAGATGATGCCTATTTGTAACATATATACTGCTGCATGTGAATTTGAAAACATTCAGAAGAGATTCAGATTAACACAACACGATCTCTGATGCAAATTGAAGAGAGAACTCTTGTGGTTTGCATGCAGATTGCGTCAGTAGGAAGCCATGCAGCTCGTGCTCCGGATTGAAGTCTGCTCTTCCCGACACTCCCATGCCGACCTCCCTCTCCCAACTCCTCAACACCCCAGGTATAACAATTTAACAGACACCTCCAGACCTTCAGGCTTGCTTCAGTATGTAGATACTAGGCATGTTTCATCATTCAAACACATGTAGCACTAACACCTCTTCATTCCTTGCTTATACACGACGCAGCCGGAGGCACGACCGTCAACGTCGGCTGGGGCGGTGTCCACGTCGATGCCGGGCACGGTAAGCCCCGGGGCACGACGGTTAACGTAGGCAAGGGCGGCGTCGGCGTCAATGTTAACCCTGGCAGCAGCGGCAAGAAGCCCGGCGGCACCACGGTCAGCGTTGGAGGGAAAGGGGAGTCGACGTTAACGTCAAACCTGGCTATGGGAAGCCCGGCGGCACCACGGTTGGCGTCGGCAAGGGCGGAGTTGGTGTCAACGTCAACCCCGGCTACGGCAAGCCCGGTGGCACCACTGTTGGCGTCGGGAAGGCTGGCGTTGGCGTTAACGTCAACCCTGGCAAGCCCGGCGGCACCACGGTCGGCGTTGGCAACGGCGGCGTTGGCGTCAACGTCAATCCTGGCTACGGCAAGCCCGGTGGCACCACGGTCGGCGTCGGCAAGGGCGGAGTGGGCGTCAACGTCAATCCTGGCAAGCCGAGTGGTACCGGCACAACCGTTGGGGTCGGCAAGGGCGGCGTCGGCGTCGACGTCAAGCCCGGGTACGGCAAGCCCGGCGGCACCACGGTCGGCGTCGGCAAGGGCGGGGTTGGCGTCCGCGTGACCCCGCGCAAGAAGCCCGTCAACGTCAACGCAGGCCTTTTTCGTCTACGCGTACGCCGCATCAGAGACGCAGCTACACGACGACCCCAGCGTGGCGCTCTTCTTCCAGGAGAAGGACCTCCAGCCCGGCAAGAAGGTGACCGTCCAGTTCGCCAACACCGCGGCGGCCGGCACCAAGTTCCTCCCGCGAAGCGAGGCCGAGGCCATCCCGTTCTCCTCCGAGAAGGTGCCCGAGATCCTCGCCCGCTTCTCGGTGGACCCCGACTCCGTCGAGGCGGCGGAGATGGCGCAGACGCTGCGCGACTGCGAGGCGCCCGCGGCCAAGGGCGAGAAGAAGGCGTGCGCCACATCGCTGGAGTCCATGGTGGACTTCGCCACCACCAGCCTCGGGACCAGCCACGTGAGGGCCGTCTCGACCGTCGTGGCCAAGGAGGGCTCGCCGAAGCAGGAGTACACCGTCACCGGCGTGAAGCGCTCGGCCGGCACCGATGACGGCCGCCTGGTGGCCTGCCACGCGGAGCAGTACGCGTACGCCGTGTTCGCGTGCCACCTGACGCAGCAGACGCGGGCCTACTCGGTGTCGATGCTCGGCAGGGACGGCACGGCCGTGGACGCTGTCGCCGTGTGCCACGCCGACACGTCCGGCTGGAACCCCAAGCACGTCGCCTTCCAGGTCCTCAATGTGAAGCCCGGCACGGTGCCAGTCTGCCACTTCCTGCCGCAGGACCACGTCGTCTGGACCCGCAGCGGCTGAGGCTGCTGGATGGCACAGTTTGCAGCGCCACCTGATGGAGTGATGGTTTCGTTTCATTTGTGTTCAAATATAAGCCTCTAGACATACTGTCATATTATAAGGAGGTACTATCATGAGTTTGCTTATGTTTGTTTTCAGTACAGTGCTTGATGCTTGTATGGACGGTGTTGCCAGCCAATATCGACCACCTGCTTAGATTCTGTTGTATAGTTTTAAATAAACAGACATCTCTATATGGTTACTGCTGCTCTCAACCTGAACAAATTTGTGATCTCCGATTCTTCGTCCAGCAGAATCTGATATGAAATTCCAGGGTGACCATTAATTAAAATACAAAAATAGTTCCAAAACCATCAAGAGTTCGTTAGCTGAACTGTTTGAACTGAAACAGGGCTAGATAAGTTGAATGCACACTAGCAATCAGATGCAACAAAAGCTGGTGTAATTACTGCTCTCACTTGATAAAATGAAATGGCATTCCGTATAGATGGCTAAATGAGGAAATGTTATATCATCTTCTAACTATTTCTTTTCCTTCGTAAATTCTGACAAAACATTGTGGTCCACATTTTCAATACCTTTGATTTACAATGAAATTCTCCCTAGTTCCATACTCCGGAACTCTGATAATATGTACTTTCTTGCTGTGCCAGATAGAAACCATACTATGACCAAGTCTCGATGTTAAGTCTACCGGCCCTTTCTAGGTCCCTAAGCCATTTTGAAGCATCCGCTTGTTTGACACCACCTTCTTTACAAATAACCTCCTCTAATGCAGCTGTAACATCAGCAGGCATTTTCGTCGACGAGCCCGCAATGTAAATCACTGCATCGGACAGTAACAAGTTCCACACTCTTGAACTCTCTTCCTTTATCTTATGTTGCACATAGACCTTTTGAGGCTGATCCCGGGAAAAAGCAACAAAGAAACCACCACCCTTTTTCGGGGACAAAACCCCCTTGTCCTGGGCATGAGTTAACCAGAAATCCTTGTATAGAAAATCGTTATCTTGATTTCTACAGCCAAAGAAGAACAGAACCGGGGCTGTTGGTTCAGCTGCAGCCTGTGCAGCCCTTTCCAACACAAATGCACGGAATGGTGCACACCCTGTTCCTGGTCCAATCAACACGAGAGGAACCAATGGGCGTGGAGGAGGCAGGGATCCTTGGTGTATCCAACACGGGATGAGATTGTCTGCACACAAGCATAATGTGAGAGAGAGGGTAGATGATTGTGTTTTGGTCAGTCCTGAGCAGCGTAGCTACAACAGCTAACTGAAGTTAAGCAGAAGAGAGGATAGCAATTGGCTAGTTGCAGCTAATAGAAGCAAAGTATACCTTTATTTGGATTGAACCTGGCCAGCCATGTAGAGCAGAGTCCATGCCGCGTTCTCTTGAATGGAGTAAGCCATGTTACAATGCTAACGGTCAAATGAATTTGATTTGGGTGTGCCAACGGGGATGATGAGATGGAAAAGGCTCGTTTCTTCAGTGGAGGTGTTAGTTGCACCAGCCATTCAAAAGGCATTTGCACAGAAGGAAATTCCTCCAACACCTAAAAATGCCACAAAATCATGTAAATACTGGAGATTAACTTAAGAGAAAAATGGGTACATTATTGCTGAAATTTTTCTGCATGCCAGCCATATATGGAAAGAATGGTATTAACAAAAAGCTTCAGTGAAGCCTTCCTCACCTCTAGAACAGTCCTACTCTCCTTCTGATTGTACTCGTAAAGATGATCTCTTCCTTCAGGAGAAGCAAAATACTGAAGCCTCTCCTTTTCACGTTCACTTGTTGCAAAAAGCTCATGACCTATCAAAGAACATTGGAGTTATGTGAGCATTTCGCAGCTTCACATGACATACATTAGTTAGACGTCATATCAAATGCATACAGCAACAACAACAACATAGCCTTTAGTCCCAAGCTAGTTGGGGTAGGCTTATGATGAAACCCATACTAAACAAGTATAAAAAAACAAAAAAAAGGGAACAAGACAGAAGGTAGAGATAGGGGGTAAACAGAAAAGGAAACAACGTTGATTGCTAGTCTCCAAGCGCACACCTATCCATAGCTAATTCCTTGGAGATATTCCACTCTTTGCCGTCTCTCTTAACCGCTCCGGGCCCCAAGTCAATCCAGGCCAACCTCTACGTCTCTTTACAATATCTACCCGCTTTAAAAACCCCACTACACACCGGCGCCTCGGGAGGCCTCCGTTGGACATGTCCAAACCATCTCAACCAACATCATATCAAATGCATATAGATACAAATATGTGACATCAAAAGAATAGAAAAGAGGTTATAAGATTAATTCAAAATATTGGCTCTTGCCTCAAAGAAATATCGCCGAGGGGAAGCTGATGCGACATCCATTGTCAAAGCAACAAAGGTCCTTAGTTTGACGCAGTCCATCTGGCTATGCACAACTGAACCCTTGGAAATTTTATCCCCACTTCTCACTCCAATCTGAGCAAACACAAGGAAATGCTTTCACATTAGTTAACTAGATAATGCAACAGATGAGAAGATAACAAAAATGGACATCTAAGGGCCAGTTTGGCAGCGCTCTGCTCTGTGAGATTCAGGCGGAGCGCTGCCAAACACCACTGCTACCGCCCGCTCCACACGTGAAGTGCTCCAGCCATTTTGCACTACTGGTGGTGGTGGAGAGTGGGGAAAAAAAAACTCCCCACACTGTGCTCCGCTCCTGTCATACCCTGCCGCCCTTCTTCTCCACAACCTCCACTGACCTTCACCCCACTGCCCCTTCACTGATTCACAACTGGCTGAGCATGACTCATAGGAGAGCACGATTTGCCGGAGCTGACCTCACTCCATGCGAGGAGCTCAATTGCCGCCACCGACCCCAACCCAGCCACTGAGTCTGCGCCACCATCGCCTGAGATGGAGCGACGAGAAGCTCTACCAAACGGTTCATGCAGGAACCTAGAGCGACTGGGAGTGGGAGCAAGAGCAACAGGAAGTTGCATTAGAGCTCTACCAAATTGGCCCTGATTATCTCCCTTCTAACAGATAAACTTTATCATTTCAAGAAAGAAAGAAGTGATTGTCTAAACCATATGATAAACTGATTGTAAAACAAAACTGTTGTTAAGCGAGCTGTATTTACAGCTACTAATGAGGATAACGACAAGTATTGGAAAATAAAGAAAGTTGTTGTATCAGGATACCAAAAACACAGTTACAAGTAGATAATTCTATTACACAGAACAAAATAGATTGACGCACGTTATGTAACAATCTGGATCCAAGTTACAGCGTTCGATGAAGGCATCGACAGCTGATGGATTTTGACTTGGTAGAATTTCAAGAGCATCACCAATTTTATAGCTGATGGCCTAACATAAGAATATGCAATTATGTTCTCATTTCTGAAGTATCACGCTTCATAGGAATTCATGAGAAAATTACAGTAGTATAAATGACACACCGAAGATGGGTCTTCCAATTCAAAGTGGCGAACATCTCTCTCTCAGAACCCTCCTTAGTCAAACGCTGGTTTTTACCTGAAAAGAGTGTCATGTTCAATACCATTATTCCATTAATTCATTAGCAAAATTAGCAACAGAAACAATAAAGAGATTGGTGTTGAATCATGATACATTGACATATCAGATGGACCATCATTTTCAAGCTTGTTGTCTGCCAAACTAGTCTTTAAAAATTGACATCAAGCAACCATTAGTTAGTTAAGTTAGGTTTGACTTTATTTCACCACTGTAAACATCTTGGAACGCCAATAAGACCTATCAGGGCAAAAATCTATCAATCTATACATGTAACTTCAAGCTGACCTCAATACTGAAACAATAGTGATTAGCTGCTCGAATTCAGCACATTGCAGGCTTGATTCGAGTTCGCTTAACAGGAAATCAAGTTTAAGCTCGAGGTCAGGCCAAAGCTAGCAAACTTTTATCAAGTGATCTCAAGTAGCTTGATGGAGCTCGTGTTAGTTGCTTTTCTAGCATGTTTATCTCCTTTCAAGCTTACAAGCAGTCAAAGAAGGCCCAAGGCCCAAGCAAACTAGCAGACCACAAATCCCACTCCTGTATCCATCCCACCGAAGTCATCGGGGCTAATCCTATCCTAGCGCCACTTCTTACCAGCGACTCAGTGAGTGCTGCCTCGTGTCACTGACCAGCGACAAGCCAAACACCACATTCCTCTCTCCATGCCAGTACCCTTCTCCATCGACCATCATGCCTCTCTCCCCTCATGGCCTAACCGCCCCTTCGCAGCTAGAAATGTACTGCACTGCCACGCTTTCGACCCCATGAATATCCAGGTTGAGTTCCTAAAGACCTCAACACAGATATACTATTTCTCGAATTTTCTATCTTATATCTTTTTCCTTCAACTCATCCACTCGGCGTTTTTGAGCGCCCAGACCTTTGTATCTTCGGACTCTGAATTTCTCATTTGGGATCATGCCTTCCTGCAATCAGCCCATGACCATGAACTTGGCGTCAATGTACATGCTGGCGTCGAGCTTTCCAAGCCAAGCTCGAGCCCCACTACAAGATCGAGCAGGATCCAGACTTCCAGAGCTTGCTCAGGCTCGCTCGAGCATGACCAGCTCAAGCAATAAGCAGGTAAGTTCACTTGAGCTCGGCTCATTGACAGCCCTATTTGGGGGAGGCACATGACTTTTTCAACACTGAATTTACTCTAGAGTCCAGATAATAGTGTTTTAGTACCACAGGAACAAAATTTAAATAATATCCATGACTAGAAATGGTCAGTATGCTGTAATTATTAAGGTTTCAAAGCAAAGGAAAACTAATTTAGACATGAAACAAGGACAGAGATAACAGTGATTCAAGTTAAAGCTGTGTAAAGAGCATATTACGTACCATTTGAAGCATGTAAGGTGGCTCTCCATCAGCATGGAACCGTAGTGCAGGGGACATTGATCTTGCGCTACTTATTATTTTACTGGGGTCTGTGAAATAGATAATAGCTAAAGTCATGAACAGGTACTGCAAAATAGAGCATGCCAGTAAATAATATCCAGTTCATCCATTCATACCTGAAAGTATGGGATCTTGGGAACTTCATTGGGAGAGTAATAAATGACATGAACTTTTGATCCCCAAAATATTCAAAGTAGAATCTTTGATATCAGACACTCTAGGTAAGAGTGATGGATTAAGTTCATTCAGAGATTTCCACAAAGATAGCAACCAAGGATCTAAAGCCCCTTCATATCTGATGTATCACAAACGAAGAAAATCCATTAAATTTGAGGGGGGGCTGATGGGAAAAGAAAATGACAATTTACAAATTTTACAACCTCAATGTCACAATTATTTACACAAAGCAAGTGAGATATTAAAATCATACCCTGAAGGGTGTTGGTCATCTCCCAGACCTATCTCTAGAACCGTTCTGCACCAAGATGTAAAAGCCTTCTATCAAGCTTCTTTCGCAGCAAACTGCAGTAGTAAACGCACTAATGAAAGGCAAACAGAAACAAGAGGGCCATTGCAAACCAGAAGTCATGACTTATGAGAAGCATATTACAAGCTTACAGCCTCGGGTTTGATTGAAATAAGATACAGTTAAGGATAGAACAGAATATACGTGCAGAATATACAAAAGAAAAAGTTACAATTTTGTGTTGAAGTGCATGCAAATGTTATCTAAAACTGTTACTGTGGTTATATTAGAACTTGAATATACTAGCTTCAGATTACAAGCATTCACCTAATAGTACTAGGACCAGAAAAAACAGCTTTATATCTCCCCAAAATAAGGTGCTTAACACTAAATTGTTCATCGCAGCCACCCAAAGCAAAGGGAACAGAGTCACTAATCAGTAATATGTCATATAACCATGTACTATTTTCTAAAGATGCACTGTGTGGAACGCTCTTCTGGCAATAAGTCACTAAAATTTGGGCAATTAACTGCAGTTTTCAACAATTCTATTGTACTTATGGGAGATGGAAGCATATAATGATTATTAGCACAAGCTCAATTCCACAGAAAAAAGTCTCACATTGTACTTCTGGTAGCCTGAATCCCCGAGTCCAAACACTGCATGATAGATCCCCTTAAGCCATTGTCTGTCCAGATCCTTCCCGAAGCAGGTATCTCCAAAACCCCTGGCGCAACATCCAACCAAAATCCCAATAAGCAATCCAGACGAGTGGAAATAATCTAGTGGATCAAAATGTCCAGACCTTCATGGAATCCGGGGACGCCCTGCCCGTGGTGGAAACGACAAAGACCACGAACCGCTCGCTTGGCAGGCGACTCTGCACTAACAAAAGAGGCGTCAATTTTTCAAATGCACGGGTTGTGTGGCTGAGGGCTTTAGATTTTGGAGCTTACAGGATCGAAGCTGTCCATGGAGAGCACGTCGACAGCCGGGCAGCCGCCACGTTCTGCCTCGCGGCCGACACGCTGCGCGGCGTCCATGGCGTTCCCAGTTTGTGTGAGAGCACGAGGAGGCGGTCGCTGGAGGGCGCCGCCCGAGTCAGCCTCCGCAGACGAGGGCGCCATGGAGAATCCGCGAGCCTGCAATCAGGGGCGGATCAGTAGAGAGATATATGAAATTTGACCCGTTATTCGCGCCCCGAAATCCCCTGACAAGACGCTTTTATGAAATATGACTCCATGTCCCGCGAAATGTTATGAAATTTAGTCTTTCGAGATTTTTTTAGGGATTTCTGAAATTCCAGACCTCTGTTTGCACTGTTTGGGCACTTTAAAAGACATCAATACCCCTCCCTCATTCCAGAGGCCCTGGACACCTCCTGGACGCCTCCGCCGGTGGACCAACGTCACGGCGGCGCCCTGCACCCGCCGGCCAGAAGGTCGCGGCCTCCCCGCTGCTGCAAGTCGTGACCTCCCTGCTGCTCTAAGTCTCAGCCTTCTAAACCCCTAGCAACAAGAACAGAGAGGTCAAAAGGACAGAGAAGATGAGGCCATGGGAGGCGAGGGGGGGGGGGACGAGACTCGGGCGGGGGGGGGGCGTACCTGGAGCGGCGCCGGCGGATGGGCGGCGGAGGCCGGTGACGGGCGGCGACGGCGCGCCCTCTGTTGTCGAGCGCGCTACAGGAAAGGGGAGCGCTCGGCCTTTTTCCCGTCCCGTGAAAGAAGCGATGGAAGAATAGAATCTAAAGGGTAAAGATGTCTTTTCCCGTGTCCCAAGCAATACAAACCAATTTCTTGAATTTCAGAAATCCAAAAATCCCAAAAAGACTAAATTTAATAACAATTATTTGGACATGAGTCATATTTCATAAGCGCGCGAATTCCGCGTCATATTTTTGGAGGTGTGCGAATAACGGTCAAAAATTTCATAATTTCGATCCAAGATAAGGACATGGGTGCAAAAACTTCAAGTTTGGAGGCTTATCAAATAGCTAAATAGCTTTAGTTTAGGGTTTCGATGCTCAGCTTGAAGGGAAGGGAAGAGAAGGGATGGATGTACCTGGTGGGTACTGTCGCCTGCGTGAAAAAGACCAACTAAAGCCAAAGACTGCTTAGGGGCATGGCGTGGCCTTGCCAGCCACCGCCATCGGAGAGCAAGAGGGGGCGAGAGAGAACGCACGAGTAGGGGACGGAAGGGGAGTTGCCTTTAGGGCTCGACCCATCATACCACGCCAACACGAGCAAAGCCGTCGGCGTTGGGCGGCCTCGCCAACATGAGCAAAGCTTTGTCGGGCGTTTATGAAAATAATTACATACAACTTGATTGATTTTATGGCAAAATGCATGGTGGTGTGGCAAGAAAAATGGAATTTTATATAATTAATAATAAGTATAATAATACAAAATAGATATATAATATATAGTATAATAAAATGTAATAAAAGATGTTCAATGCAAAGAAAGAGACGAAGAGCGAGGAAAGTCTTTAGCGGAGTTGAGGAAACGGAAAAATAGACAATATATGCGGTTGAAAATAATAGTACTAGTACATGTGAATCCAATAGACGCCTAAATCGATTCACTCCACCTAGGTCACGCAAGCTCCTGCCGCCATGGCAGAGGTTCGCACGTACGAATGTACGATCTCTTATTCGTACCTTGAGCTTGGTGTTCGTTGGTCGCATGTGCCTCCTTTTCTCCGTCCAGTGGGCTCCCACCGCTTGCCAAGCGAGATTGCGAGATGGGTTCGTAGGAGGCGAAAGCGAGAGTTGCTTCATTGCCATGTTGACCTATATGAGTATTGGGCTTGCCTAGGCTGGATTCTGATGTGTCGCTCTATGTGGTTAGGTCATGGTTTGTCGTGTAGTGTGGGCTAGGTCGTTGTGTGTCTTGGTGTAGTGTGACCATCCACATTGGGTTCATTATTTGATGGCGTCTCATAGATCAAACACTTCCATGATTTTTTTTAGAAAAAAAGAATCTAGTTGTGCAATAGTTTTACATACAACCAATTTTATCAGTGGCGGAACCGAGGGGGGCCATGCCCCCCTCAACAACAACAAAAATCGCTAATACCTCTATGTTTTTTAGCCATGGTTAGCTTTTGTATGCTTAAAAAACTTTCGTCAATCATCAAATTATTGAGTCGGTGAATATTTGTTAGCCCCCTTAATTTTCTCTACTTCCGCCACAGAATTTTACTATGACAGCTTTTTAGGTTTTTGCTATTTTTACTTTAAAAAATAGAAACCAAACAAAGGTATAATTGACTAAACGCTAAGAGAACCGTCCATGTTTGACAAATATTTCCAAAAAAAAAAAAAACTTTTTTAGAATATACAGGTTCCTCAGCTCATATAGTTTGTGAAACTTTTTTTTTAGAACATATAGGTAATTCACAAACTGTACCAAATGATAGCTAAGAATGGCACAGAAGCTTGTACATGAAATAAAAATTCCAAAGTAAGAATTTGCATAGAGCGTTTAACAACAAAGAAGTTTCCAAGGGTCCGTCATCATGTTAATTTCTCTAAACTCTCTTAATGATTCCTGATAATTGTTCAACAATTTGTTGGCAACTGCATTTAGCCTTTGGCTCGGCATATAATAATGGATGGTTGATCACAAAACCCCCTATAGGAATTGGAAAGAATTTCCTATTATCTAAAGTAAAGCAATCTACATAGGAATCCAAAGGAATATCATACAGATCAGTGCAATCCTTTACCATTGTTGAATTGCATGCTCCAACAAAACCCCCTGTAGGAATTGGAAAGAATTTCCTATTATCTAAAAGTAAAGCAATCTGCATAGGAATCCAAAGGAATATCATACAGATCAGTGCAATCCTTTACCATTGTTGAATTGCATGCTCCAACTAGTTCAACGAAAAAAAAAAACTTAACCTATTAGAAAATTTTGCTCCCCTCAAAACCTTAAGTTGTTAGGAAAATATGCTCCCAGGGCTCCCTTGGGCCTTAGGAAAATATGATCGAGCCCGCCTCCCTTGGGCCTTAAACATGGAAATGGAAGTCAAGTGCAACTATTTTATTTTTATTATTGTCCTTGTTATTCCACAGCGTTCCCAAAGCGTTCGGTTCCTCCGGCATAGTCGGGAGGGCGATTCGTGAGGCGATCTCTCGCTATCGCCACCGGATCCGTCGGCTTCCTCACCTCAGGTGGCCTTTTTTTTTGCGTCGTGGTGGGCTGTGTGTGAGTTGAGGACCGATTGGTGGGGTGTATGTATTCCCTATTATTGTAGTTGTTTTATGTAAGGTAGGGTTGAATTTCTTCTTGAGAGTTCTTTCTTTGGGAAGTTTTTGTTCTTCCGAGTTTCTCTACTGGGGGTGTCTCCGGTCCATGGTGGGTGAATCTTGGTGTTCCCTAGTACGAGGGGCCTGAGCCAACGGGGGAAACCAGGGCTCAAAGCCCCCTACGGCTCTATGGCATGTGGAGCCCCCTCCTAAGCCCCCACCTTCCTATTTTAAGTATAAATGAACTAGATCCTTTATTTTTCATGGTGTATTTCTTGAATTTCATCATTAATCTATGAATAAACTATATACTTTGTGAGTTTCGATTGTCACGCCCACTTTTAATGGTCGTTAATCACACGTGTTTGCGCCGAGGATCACGCCACAAACACGCCTATTAGTACTGGTATAATGGTAAGCGTAAATAATAGTAAACCGAAGCATTTGAAATATAGGGTAGAAAGGGGCTTACAAGGGCGAATTTAAGAGTCACCATTCGATTTGATATCGAAGTTGGCCACCGAGAAGCGGTGGTTTAACTATGACACCGCCCCGCTCTACAAAAGGAACTTGTGCATGGATGTCGGGCTTCAACGTCCTTCTCCTAAGCAAACACCTTACGAACTCCTACGATACGCCGGTCCTCTACCTTGTCGCCGATCTTACCTTCACATGTGCCGATATTCAAAATAGAGGGGTGAGTACAAACGCATTCGGCAAGTCCCAACTGTGGGGTTGTAATTATTAGGGTTTGGGTTCCTAATGAGTCTCTAAAAATCGCTCTCGCTAGTTCCCTGATTATCTCATCCGGTCATCACCTTCACATCATCACAAACGTTAGTTATTTCTAATCATAGATGTTCTTTCCCAAGATTCGCCCATTCCAAGGACGTGGCTATTGGATAGATTCTAATAAACTCCGCAGAGGTTGTACAAATTTCCTCACACGATAGGCGTTGTGTCGCCTAATGGTTCGACAGCCCAACGAGATTTACCCGCTGGGTGCTACCCTAGGTATTTTGATAATCCTCACCACGACTTCGGGGGTTGAAGGATGACGCATCATCCTAGACAATATGGTGATACCAAATCACCGGCTTTATAGGTAATACCTTATTACCCAACCTATACCGGCCAACACCACACTCAATCATAAATCATCAATATGTGCCTCTAGCACCGCCACCACCCCAAACACTTACGTGGAAGATCACTCAAAGATCCACCGCCAATGGGACCATGGGGGCCACTCTCCCATGTTCGCCTCCCAATAGGTCGCGTTTGCCTATTCCTAGCCACCTTGGCTCTAGATTATACCTCAACCCAACTTTGGAAATCAAGTCGCCCTATTTGGTCAGACGTGCATTATTACACTAGGTAGAAGGTCTATGAACCGGTCCTTAGGGGAGGCGAGTTTCTCTCAGGGAACCCTCGCGGTGATTCCCCGACGTGGTATTTAGGCTCACTGCATTACCACTACTCACCTCTTTTTGTTGGTTAGGTTCATTAGGCATCTCATTAACGCATGAGCCGTGAGATAACGTGGATGATTACGCTATCCCACTTAGCTCCCTAGCCACGTTATCGCTCATACCACTATTTACTAATCCGATTATCATATCATTATTATCATTATATCATCATATTAATTAAGGTCATGATTAGGGGAGTGTAAGGACTTGCCTAGGAGGTTCTTACAAATCGGCAAGAGCCGAACGCCTTCTCAGCTGCGCATTTCTGAGCGGAAACTCCTAATCGGGTCATCAAATCTACTTTACGGCGATAAACCCTAGCTTGAACTATAACATGTAAAACAAACATAGAACATTATGGTGGCAATGGGTTAGATGCATAGGGCTAGATTTTTGATGAATTATGGAAGTCGTTTCACGCTAAACGGAGTTAGTATGCATGAGATATGGATTTTATAATATTAATCCCTAATTAAATCATAATATAATATAATTTTATCATGTAATAATATTGGAACTAATTACATGATAAAATTCTATAAATCAAATAATGAATTTACAAATTTTCGGGAATTTTCCACACGGGAAATAGGATTTCTAAAGTATCAGGTACACTTATCTGGGTAGTCAGAGTAGAATTACACTTGTGTGTCACGGGGAATCTTCTATACGCTGCGGCGCCACGGGTCCAGTGGACGCCACGGCCACGTATGGACGGGGCGGTCGAATCGTAGGTGACTTGTGGGCGACGTGCCTCCTGTTATCACCACCCGCCGCTTTCGACGCTAAACAGGGCTCACTCCTTTGCGGGCGGCTACGGATCTCGCCGGCTCGACCGTTATTTTTCCGCCCGAGCCCTCTAACTGGCAAACGGTTGTGGTGACAGGACACCTCTCACGGTGGCGGCATCTTGAAATCAGGACTCCAATGCTACTGAGGGAAAAGGAGGAATCGAACGTGGAATATACTGGCGTGACTCATACAATGACGAAATAGATTCTCGACCGGCCCAAAAGCGGCTGAGCAAGATTTGGGAAGTTCCACCACTACATAAGGGGAAGGAGGTGGATGAAACGGCCCGATCGCCGCGAGCGCGGGGTGATTTTTCGACCAGGTTGGGCGGGTGGTATTTAAAAGTCGCATGGGGAACAGATTTTTACCGATATTTTTCCGACACCATCGCGTCGCCACCGGAGTCGCGCGCTTCGACGCTCGTGCTCCTGAGCGCGTAGCCGGCTCGGCCGCGTACGCGACATCGGGCCGGGCGAGTGCCGCGCCATGACGGCGAAGTTCGAAGTTCGGGCGCTCGCTGTCAGTGCCATTTGACTCCCATCCCTCGTGTGAGAGGGCGACGCGAGGTGGAGCAGCCAGCTGGCGCCTGGGTCCAGCCCCGGTATCGCGCTCCAGCGCCGTCGCTCGCGGCTGCACGGCAGTGCCGCGCGTATGGCGCGCTGCGCTGGAGAAACTCGAGGGCGCGGACGGCCGCCACTGTGCTCGAGGATACGACGGACAAGTGCGCGGGCGAGGTCAGGGATGATGCGCCGGCCGGTGACTGTGGCTGCGGCGTGGTCGCCTTGTCGCCTTTGACACCACTGTCGGCGCGCCGAAGCGGAGCTGCCACGGGTGTAGCGTCCCCCGACGCGGTGGAGAAGACGATCGATCCGACACGCGGGTCCCTGTCGGTGGGAGAGGAAGGGAGAAAGAGAGATGGGTCCGCGGGCTTGGCTTGGCTGCCTGGCGGCGGGGCCGGCCCATTCGGCCCAGGAAAGCGGAGGGAGAAAGGGAAGGGAGAGGGGGAGTCGGAGAGGAAAATGAGGAAAAATGAGCCCACGAAAATTCCTTTCTTCTTCTCAATTTCTTTCCCTTTTCTATTCTTTCTCTCATTTCCTTCCCTATTATTCCATGTGTGTCACCTATATATTTTTGTGTTATAAACCTTTATACGAGTACATGTATATTCCCATGATTCATGAAAATATTTATCCAATTGTACCCATATAAATATTCATATATATATAGGTGCACCCACTTTTTATCCCCTAATTCTATCATTCCATGTGTAGCATATATATTTTAATATTTGTATAAGCACTTTTATATTCCCATGACTATTATTATTGTCGAGAATATTTATTTATCGTGCTCATAAAAAATACTCATATATATTTTTGGTACACACGAGTGTCGATAATTATTATTCCTGCAGAAATTTGTAAATCGATTCTCATGCGATTTCTTCCATAATAAAAATCTAGAACTTACCTTGCATCCTTTATACCATAAAGTTTAACAAGCAACAAACAAGGAAACCTAATATTCTATATGGTGAAAGTTTGAATGCAGGATTTTGAAAAACGTAGTTTTGGTTTTGCGGAAAATAAATCAAGTTTTAGTTGTAATTTGAAAAAGTTCAAATTTTTAGTGATTTTTTAAAAATGATGCAAAAACACGGGTGTTACATTCAGCCCTTCCTAATTTTATTTTTCGGCTCATTCCCCGCCTCTAGTATGTGCATGGTGCTTGTTGGTGACATCTTTTGTGGGGTTTCACACTAACGGGTTCACCCTTGCCGTATTCCTTTAAGGCCAATGCTCGGGTTCCCCTTTGTTCCTATCGTGCTCGCAGAATGCCCATGATATACTTGGTGATGCCGGCCCTTGCTAGCCGTGGTTTGGCGACATGTATGTGGAGAAATTTTTGGTGGATGTCCACCTTCCCTTGTGTTTGGGTGGGTATTTTCGATCCCCCGGTGGGTTGGCTATTCGCCATCCGGAGTTGGCCGGTGAGTCAATTACGCCGATTCGCTGCCATTTAAGAGATGCCGCCTTGCCTTTGGCCTGCATTCAACCTAATCTTTGGACACACTTTGGGTGTGTTTTCATGGGCTCATTAAACTTTGAAGTTTCTTCCTCGACCGAAATCGCCATGAACCCCATCTTGTGTCTTCTTCATTGCGGA
This sequence comes from Hyparrhenia diplandra, assembly GCA_015847255.1. Taxonomy (NCBI): domain Eukaryota; kingdom Viridiplantae; phylum Streptophyta; class Magnoliopsida; order Poales; family Poaceae; genus Hyparrhenia; species Hyparrhenia diplandra. Next base: position 155,846 of record JADLZK010001787.1, read on the forward strand.
GATGGAGAAGGACTAGCTTTGCGGCAACATCGGCTTACGACGAGGGGCCAACGAGGTCCCTCCTTTTCGAGGACTTATTTTGTAATTTTATTTCTCTTAAGGGGTGCCCTTTTATGGGGGCTGGATGTAAATCCTTTCCTATATTAATAAAAAACCCAACACTTTTCTCTCTCTAAAAAAAATATTATTGTCCTTTGTTGTGATCGAATACAATATCACTTTTCTTCAATGCTTCTCCGGAGTTGAGGTCCCCTCAACCCCTTACCCTTTGAGGTGAAACAGAATGAGCAATGATTATTATTTTTATTAACTAGCAAAGAATACATCTTGAAATCAGACTCCATACTATTAATTGTTGAACGCTAATATACTCTAACTCATACAGCGATGAAGCCAAAAACAATCTTTACTACATAAAAAGGATGAAAGGAAGACTATTTTTTGGCGGTAAAAAGAACTACCACAATCGGTCCGCCCATGCGATGAAACCCCCCGCTCCGCTCCGTACCCCGTGCTTAGAAGCGATGGGGGAACATGGCCACGTGCCTCGTTCCGGGAACGACGCTCCAATTCGCGGGCAGGGAACAATGTGGAACGCCGTTCCCAATCACGATGGAACGCGCCCCGTGATCACGACCAACCGGCGAACGTAGAGTCCCAAACATAGACTAACGTTGAGCTATTGAAGCCTCGCATCGTCATCAAGTGTCTTAAACACTACTGCCCGGAGATCTATCCATCCGCCGACGAGAGAAACGGTAATAGGCTCCTTGTTTAGCCATCGAACCTCCTCGTCAGATCGTGATTTTGAACGCCCGAGAACATTTCTTTTTTCGAACACGTTCTAATATGTTCCATCTAGATTAGTAGACGATTTCATCGTGATTTGTGACAAATCGTATACCCCTCTTCGCTCCATAGTTTTAAAAATATCGCAAAATGCACTAATGCTCTCCTACCAAGGGAGCATGGCTTTCTAACCCCCGTGCGATCTCCTTCCTGCCCACGTGAAAAACTCCCCGAGAAGGAAACCATCGCCCTCCCTCCCCTCCCCTCCTCTGTGATTCTCCTCCTTCCTGCCCACGTGAAAAACCCCCCGAGAAGGAAACCATCGCTCCCCCTCCCCCCTCCCCTCCCTCCTCTGTGATTCTCTCGTGCGATCGCTCAGTCAGGCCCCACTCCAGAAGGAAACCATCCCTCCCCCCCTCCCCTCCCCAACGTGCCCGTGCAACACAGGTAACCCTATTTTTCGGCCGCCGCCGCCGCCTCCATGACTGCCTGGCGGCGCGTTCGAGTTGTGCCCGCCGCCGCCGCTGGACTCGCTGGACGCCACGACGCCAGGACGCCGCCACCGCCTGGACGACGCCGGCCTAACCTGAAAGACAACGGAGACGATCTGGGTCTAAGCCACAGACACAGCCGCAACCGCCTTGGCTAATCAAGATCTTGGATCATCGACGTTGCCATCCAAGGTCTACCCCTTTCTATCTTAGTTCTTTTTGTTTTAAAACATATCTGTCACCCGGTGGCCAACGGCCATCAGCAGGTTTCCATTTGACCAGGCAACAAGTAGCGCCATGTGCAATTAGCATCGTTTGCCTGAATCTGTGATGAATGGAGTGCTGATGAAGGGAGATGATCTTCAACCTTTTATGTGCTCACCATTGATTTGTTTAGTTTTATTTTATTTTATTTGCTTTGATCAGAGATTGATATATTTTTTGCAGGACCTTTTTGCCCTATATGTGATCAATTTGTTCAGTTTCAAGGTTTATTATTTCTTAAAGTTTACCTTGCATCTATAATAGCAGCCACGTCTGAAGTTTATTTTAATTTTGGTCACAAACATACTAATAAAAGGTTTATAACCTGTCTTTTGCCATGCTTATATTGTAGTTGCTGTCATCGTGGTTAACATTTTTAGATTCATGGCATCAATATTCCAAGTAGTGCTAAGTTCTTAAAAAGATAAATATGTTATCATTTAAATCAGATCTGACACTCTAGAATATAATATTTTTCAGTTCCTTTCAGATTTGTTTGCAGTTTTGTGCTTCTTTGTCTGTTGGAATGTTATAGTTAGTCTCTACATAAAGAAGCAGGAATGGCTCCTGGTCTGTAATTTTTTCTACATCAGGAAGCCTCAAAGAGAATTGCGACACCTACCTAATTGGTAACTAGAAAAGGTATTTCAGTTAATAGTTAGTCTACTGACAATTGTTCTTGGCAGCCAAACAATGCTTATTTCTATAGTTATGGAACATGCAGTTCGCCATGTCTGTAAGATAAAATGTTCAAGTTTCAAGTATTTGAGAAGATAGCAGTATGCTTATCAGCTTTTAAATTATGTCATTTAGACATATCTGCCATCTCTATCCTTTTTGAATTGCCCTCACAACAAAAATAAAACTAATAGCTTAAATGTTGGGTATCTGAAATATTACTTTGAATATGATCAGCTGTTGTCTGTTTAGTTCAGTTTGCTTTTTGATATTGAATTTACCTTCTCATCTTTCAGATGACTCAAGACTTGATTTATTCTAGATATCTATGGTGGCCAACTGACAACAGAGATGAATCAGCACAATTCTGGTGGCCAACTGATAATAGAGATGGATCCTGTTGTGCAGTGAAATCATGGTCACTAGGTCACATGCTGTATCGTGACTAAATTAAAGGTGGATTGTCAGGCCTCTTCTTTGACAGTTGAAGGTGTTAGGGACAAGCATGATGTCTTTGTCTTCCTCCAAGAGCTATTGAACAAGAACTTGCTACTAACAACTGACAAGCATAGTGAGTGTCTTTTTGTCAGTTAGGTTAGTTACCTAGCACTTGATCGGTATTATTTCTTTTAAATTATTTGTGAATTTCTGCAGGGACGCCTCTACAGATGAGGGGCCAAGAGTAAATTGTTTGGGAGCTTTGTCAAACTGAGGAGGACACGGATGCAGGCTGTGTGTTCTTATAATCTACAAAGTTCGAGGTTTTAGATTGTGTGTTCTTAATCTACAAAGCTTCGAGTTTACACACAGAGAATAAGACTGTTTCTAATTGGATTGCCAACAAATGATAAAGCTACAAAGAATTTTTTAGATTGTGAGCATATCTTCTTTCATATATGTACACCTGAATTGTTGGATTCTAATTGGATTCTATGAAAAATCATCTGATAGCTTCAGAGTTTGCTTCAATAAACACATCAAAATCCATGCGTCAATGTCTTATAGTGGAACTGATATCGATTCTTCATAGTTTTAGACTTTTTAAAAGGCTTGCATAATTTCAGGTTTGTGTTTCATCACGTCAGTTACTCACAGTCCAAGGACAGCTCTATCAGTCAGGTATCACTTCAAAGCCTATCAGTCAGGTTTCTTGATACACAGTTTCTTTTTTGATGAATGAGTTTGATATTGAATAAGATATGTTCATTGTGAAACTTGATTTTACAGAATCCTTTCAGAATCTTCTTTTTTATCAACACCTGGGTGACTACGTGATAGATATGAGTTCCGCTTATTAATAATTTACTACAAGAGTTATATAATGATGGGTTATACAGACTCGTGCATAAGTCTATATTATACAGTAGGTCTGATACTAGATTCAAGCATATGACTAAATTGTTAAATCTTTACAGTAGGTCTGATGCTATATTGACATTGGGTTCATTATCCTTGGTCTAAATTGTTGAATCTTAATGGTGTATTGTAATAGCTCTGATGCTAGATTTACATGTCTGATGCTTGATTTCTATGTCCAGACTTCTAAGTGCCTGTTTTTGCATAGGTCACCGTCAGCCTCTACATTGTTGACTTCCTAGAGAACCAAAAGGTGCTTCCTAATGCTGCATTTGATCTTATTAGTTTTTTTATTCAGCTCATGGAAAATAGAATATTAGTGGGAGCATGATCTTCTGATGCTACATTTGGTCAGCTGCTTTGTATGTCGCCGGTCATATGTCAATTGAAATAGAGATGCATAGTGTAAGGTTCTTTTTCTTTAATAACCATAGTGTAAGGTTCTTAGAAATGCTGAGGTTATCTCATATATGCCTGAACCTGTGTGATTACCATATCTCTTTTTTGATGGGAGTTGGGGATGTGGCATTGACGACGGTGTGGTGGGAAGAGTTGGTGCTGGTGGAGAGACGGTGGAGAGACCGGTGGAATTGCGGTGGAAGTGGTGTCAATGGGGGTGGTGGAGGATTCGGAAGAAGCCATAGTCTCCGATGCCAGGTTGATACGACTTAGACAGCGGAGGGAATAGGAGTGGGAGATGGCAGGCCAGGGCTTTCATATGATGGTATGGAGATGCGTCTAAACTTATTTGCATATTTATTGGCGCATGAAATAAATGGATATTGAAGACATGCATCTTATAGTCGATATAAAACATTATCTTAGTCGAATTGCGGAAAAGTCTATACAATAGACTTTACGTCACAAAAAACCTAAGTGTTTGGATTAAATGTCACTTTGATATTATTGTTTAATTTCACAGTATTGTTATTTTATCATGCGATCCGTGTGTTTTTATACAACATTAAGCTATCCCGTAGCAACGCACGGGCGATATACTAGTTTTAGAAAGGTCTGAACAATAATGTCTAATCAAGCTTAGCCCCTCTTAATCTATGAAATTATACACAAACACTTAAGCAGGTGCTTACTAGCGGCTGCTCCACATACCTGGCATCAGCAGGGAGTGCTGGAGGTTAGCTTGAGCGGCCGCTGGCTTCGTAGCTGAACTCATATGAGCATATGTGGTGAGTCCGGATCACATATGGGATATGAGGGTGCAAGGGCACTTAAAAAGACAAATAGAAGAATCATTTCACTATTTAATATTATGTAAAGATATAAATACAGATCGATTATTATGCTAGCCAAAAATTTGAGATGCTAACCTCAGGCTCTAATATATTATATTTGGCTCTATGTCAGTTCAACACACACAAAAAAAAAAAACTTGATATGATGGGAGAATGTCTGTAATTCACTTTATATTTCAACTATCTCCAAAGAATTAGAATCCTTAAAATTTTCAATTTATATATTGCTCCTCGGTGTGGATCTGGAACTGGAAGCTTAAAAAAGACTGTCGTCTATAGTCTCGTCTTACGTGGAGATATGCATATGAATCATCGAGCAAAAAATACATGAATAGTAAAGGTGCGCATACATCATGGGGCCGGAAGGAACAATATAATAGTGATACACGGTCACTTCAACGGATTTCGTACCTGTCCCTAGATGTCGTGTAACACATTACGCTTGTTTGTCGGGACACGTAAAACCTTGCTACTATATATCATGTCTACGTCGTTACTCGTCAAGCACGCAGAATCGGATCGGACTTAGATACATATACAGTATATATATAATATGTGTACTTGCATATAAGTACTCATTTTTGTTGTTGTAGCTTCTTGATGACAATGCGACCATGCATCAGAGCTATATCCACTTGCACAGGTCTCATCTATCGATACTGCTATACAGATCAAAGAATTCTGGTTCAGACGGATGGACGGCTAAGAAATCTGCCTGGCCTATAGGGCCACACCCTCTTCTCTTCTAAACTTTAAAGCTGTAATCTGTAGTGCTAAAATCTCCAAACATATGGCTTAAAGTTAGCTCTAAACTTTTAAATTAACAAGTGCTCCTCTTGTAAGCACATCCGTACGTGGTACATTTGTGTGCGGCATGTACACATTGCAAGAAAGAAAAACTTTAAATTAACAATCTCACATGCATTTAGAGCTTTAGATATTAAAACTGAGCTTCTCTAAAGATTTTAGAACTCAAATGTTTAGAAGAGATCCAAACAGGCATGTACAGCTTACATGCGTAACATGCCCGGCCGGCCCCTTGCAGCATGATTTCTTCTTCTTCTTTAGCTGGTTTAATTTTCACATGCATTTTTTTAGGCAAGGGGCTGAATGAAGAACATACATGCGTGCGGCCGTGTGCCCGTGCGGCGCCTCACCAAACACGAACTACCAGCTAGTCCACAGAAATGACAGAATGGATGCTTCTATTCCATCGCTTTGCATATAATCTAGAACTCCAAACTAAGCTGCACGGATCAAGAAAAGCTGTGTTTCCAAGGAAACGTACGTACGCACTCGATCATTTTTTTGCTCCAAGTAACGAGACAGAGAATAACGTACGTGCGCTAGCTGCTGCTCATCTCCTTTTAAAAATTTTATTTTTTTATATAAAGGGGCGGCCGCCGCGCGCGGCAGTAGTATGGAGCAAGCCTCCATGTAGCATCGGCGGGCCGGAGCGGAAGCCGGGGGGCGGACGGGGCGGTTGAACGGATTCAGCAGCCACCAGCATTCCAGCATCAGGGGTAGTTGAGATATCCTGTATATGGTTGCTCACTTGCTCGATCATCTCATCTCTCTCTGCAGGCTTTTGCGCGTGCACGTTTACCCAACTAAATCTCCTCTCCCTCATCATCTTCTGGTGCCTTCTCCTTCACTCACACTTCAGCTAGCTAGCTCTGCAAGGACCGTACGTCTGCCTGGTGAGATGATGAGTTGCTTCTATAAATCACAAGACATGTCGTCTCCAGTCTCAAAGCCGCCTATACACACGTGACGACGACACGTCCAAGGAAGGAACGCAGGAGGCACCCTGCCCGCCCGTACAACGAGCCGAGTGGATCATCCCAATGGAGAACCAGCAGCTGCAAAGTGCAAGGAGACGACGAGACGTCGTCGCACGCGCTCCCCAGCTTCCCCTACTTCGCCGTGCCGTCGCCGCCGTTTGCGCCGCCGCCACCGACGAGCTTACCGCCACCACCATCGGATGACCAGCACAGCAGTACCCTCATGATCGCATCATCGCTCCAGCAGCAGCAACCGTCGTCGGCGTGCGATAACAACCTTCATCCGTCTCTGGGTCTGGGGCCTGAGCAGCTAGCGGTGGCGCCGATGATTCTCCCACCCATGGTGGACTGGTCGGCGCTGCTCCAGCAGGCCAGCTTGATGGGGCCCCTCGTACCGGGACTACTGCAGCAGCAACCGCCTCCCTGGAGTCGTTTTTGGACCAGAGCGGGGAGAACGACGGCGGCGACGCAGGGAGTAGTAGTAGCATCAGCAAGGACAAGCAGGCGGCCAAGGGCGGCGGCGCGGTCGCGAGGTCTGGGAAGAAGAAGGCGAGCAGGCCGCGGTTCGCGTTCCAGACGAGGAGCGTCAACGACATCCTGGACGACGGCTACCGGTGGAGAAAGTACGGGCAGAAGGCCGTCAAGAACAGCGAACACCCCAGGTTCGATTTCTCCATATATAATTTTCGTTTCAATCATTTCATGCACCGAGAAACCTTGATCGGATCGGGCGCATGCATATATAATTGCATATATGAACTTGCTGAAATGTGTTTGTTTCCACACACACACACATGTCTGCATGTAACATATGCGTTTCGACTGGCATGGCATGCATGCATTCGAATGTCATCTCTACTCTCTAGCTATCAGGTCATCATTCGCATCATCTAGCTTACATAGCTTACAGTACAGTTTAGAAAAGAGATTAATGGAGGTCGTTCAACGCTCGAACTAATAATTGCATGGCAGCATGGGTACGGTCGTGTGTACACTAAGCCGTACGTGTGTGTCAGTGTGTGCGCTAAGCCGTGCGTGTAATTCGTGTGTATAAAACCCCCTGCCTATAGTGTTTTGTTGTTCGCCAAATTTCTATCTACACATCTATTTGCTAGAATGACACCATAGTCGTCGATGGCTTGGAAAGACGACACTACTTATGATGGCATCTATACTTCCTCCAATTTAAATTATTATTATATTTTTGCTTACTTTTGCTTTGTACTAAGTCATAGATCGACTACTTCTTAATTAGACTATAGCGCGCGGTTTATAGAAAAATATATTAGTACCTACAAATTCAAATAAATGCCTGGGGTCTCTTTGCTCCACGGTTTCAGTTAAAATAGTTTCAAAAAGAAAAAAAAATCAAATAAATGCCTTATCAAGACATATTCACCAAGAATTTAATGGAACTAATTTGTCTTATGGATGTTGTTGAGCATTTCTCTATAAATTTAGATCAAAGTTCAAGAAGTTTGGTGATGTAGCATAAAGCTCTAGACTTAAATATAGTTTCAAAAGAAGAAAGTATTAATGGTTTTCATAGAGGAATAAAGCATGAATATATGCATGACATTAGTAAAAAAACAGTTTTTGATGATGTCTCTATTTTTTCATCGCCTGTTTCCTAAAGGATATATAGACAACAATAGAAACAAAAGTGTGAGCTCATTGCTATACTGGTTGGCTTTAAGGGACGACTACCGGTGTAAATCTTAGATTATGTTGGTAGTAGCCTTAAGAAAAAAAAAAAGTCGGTGTAAATAGAATCTATATTGGTGGAAGCTTTAAAAAAAACGTTAATGTAAATCCAAAGTTTACACGGGTGGTGACCTTAAGAAAACCACCAGTATATATATAGATAGATAGATGTGTTTACACAGTAGTTTTCTTAAGCTAGCTGGCACTACAAATAATTTGACTTTTTTTTTTACTGATCTTGGATGGGGAAATAATCGTGAAAAGACATGGAGCTTTTGTAACTGGCTATTTTTATTTGAACCATGCATTAAGTAAATTAAAGATTAAAAGAAAGCTACCGTCGGTGCTGATACAAGCATATATATGTATTATAGATAGTCATTTGAGTAAACACAGTTTGAATTTGAAAACTGACAGCCGCTACTGCTGATACATATATGCATGCAGGAGCTACTACCGGTGCACCCACCATACGTGCAATGTGAAGAAGCAGGTGCAGCGCCTCGCCAAGGATACGAGCATCGTGGTCACTACTTACGAGGGTGTCCATAACCACCCCTGTGAGAAGCTCATGGAAGCGCTCAGCCCCATCCTCAAACAGCTCCAGTTCCTCTCCCAGTTCTAACCGAAAGCTATCTTTTGTCATTATCATGTATAATTATACATATATATACATACACAGGCACACGGCCACCAAATGGTCAAGCAGACAACATAATTATATATATACTCCTAATGCACAAAACTACATATGTATGCGATATGTGTATATATTGTAGCTAGTATTACACAAGAGAGTGCAAACGTAAAGTATAACCAACTGGAATGGGGAAGAAAAGGAGAAAAATGTGCCTGCCTCCCCAATACTGCTGATCTCTCGCTATGTCATATATCTTGTATATAAGGTTTACAAATGTACTAATGAGGTGGATGAACATATACAGTGATACAGAGTCATTTTTGTTTTAATCTTTTTTAGCATCTCGAGTATATATATACTGTGGTATAAGCATAGCATCTAAGAGTGTATTTGGTTGACACCCTTGCCTACGAAGCCATGCATGCTAAACTGGTCGACCCTATACGGTGTAAACAAACACATGCCATTGTTGCCTTGGTTTTCAAGAGCAACCAAATAGGCTATATATATGAGACCCAATGCTTTGTTGTTTGTTGTTGTTGTTGTGTTGATGATGATGATGAGATTTGGCTCTAATATGTTGTTAGATCAAACCAAAGTCCGCTCCAGCCTCAAGTCATATAAGGTAGGGGTTTTGGTATTTGACTCAGAAACATAGCCATATAGTAGATCGGGTCATCTACTGACCAAATATCATCTCAATATGTGGGATAAATATCACTAACCAAAAAAATTAAGGAATCAATATGGATTGTAACCCTAATTGGTACCATGAGTATATGCCCCTATTGATCCCTCAATCATAACATGTCCCCTAATCATCCCTAAATTATAAAAAACATGCTAATGCATATAAGTACAAAAGGGTCTAGTAGTATAGGGTAGACATGGTTAGGCTTGTCTAGTCATTTAGACATTATGGTAAGTAGTTATTACTCATAAAACTTAATATAAAACATAACTAATTAATTAAGAACATAAGTTATTTTTTTGAAACTAACTTAAGAAAATATGTTAATTCAACATAAGTTGCTAACATATAGAACATACAGTTGTCATCACGTGAGAACTTATTTAAAACATGTCTTGTTCTGGATCTCACTGTAAAGGACGCATTAGTTATTGTTGTGTAGATATCGCAGTAAAAGGCTGTTTCAAGAGGAGTTGAAAAAAAAAAAACACTTTGCATTAAAGTTTATCACATTTTAAAATGAGGAGGAAAAAAAACAGAGCATATCTAATTAACTACACATTGCCATAAAAAATAGTATAAATAAGTATATGAGACCTGTATTTGAGAATTAAAAAAACAACATTCTGAAATTTATAACACACATTTAGATTGCCATTGCATAAAAATATATTGTTAAGTACTCCCTCAGGGCTGGTATTAGAAGTCGTTTAGGACAGCGACACGGTCTCCAAAACACAACTTTGACCTCTTGTTATTATAAAAATATTTATGAAAATGTGATATATGTATACTTTTATCAAAGTATTTTTCAAGACAAATCTATTGTATAATTTTCATATTTATAAACTCAACAACTTAAAAGTTATTGATGATTTATATTCCCAATGCACCAAAACCTTGTCCAAAAACGACTTTAATACCAGCCCAGGGAGTAAGATGTTTAGTTTTGAAGGTTTTCGTTGTAAGCAGCACAGTGTGTCATCGTATTTTGAAGAAAAACAAAAAATAGAGCGTACTGGTTGAAACAGTGCACACAATCTAGCCCACAAGGTATTTTTTGTACGTGGGCTGCCTCTCCCGCAGCTGTGCACAAGCCCAGCCCAGCCCAGCCCAGCAGCGTACTCGCGCTTAGGTCAAGCGTTAATCCCCCGCACCCGTCGTCGCTGCCGCCCTGCCGCCTTCGCCAGGTGCCAGGTCTTCTTCGTGCCCTTCGCCGGCGAGCACCACCAGGTACGCCCACCCATTACCACTGGTCTTCCTTTCCCGCTGTGCGAAATCGAGCATTCAAGCCCTAACTTACTCTTTGTATTCGGATCTGATCTAATTTCAAGTGTATATGCATGTATTGATGTGTATGCCTGCCTACTAACTCCGATTGTCTTGTAAAAGATTATTGGGTGTACACCCATGTTGGGGCCGCCTTTCTCTGGGGACCATGAATTTCAGCTGAGAACTCAATTGTCTAAAATCTCATTTTCTAAATAAAAAAAGGAAATCGCTTCATTTCTGGTCAGATGTTCTAACATAGATGGTTTGTCGTTCCCTGAACCAAGGTGAATGTATTAATTAGTTATCTAGTAGTTTTCTGAAGCTGTGGTCGTTAAATTACACTGTATATAATGGGCATGTGTTACATATGGTTTGTAGAGCGACGAAATGATTTATCTGAATGAGTTAATGTGGCTATGCAGTAATTCGTTTTTATGAAGCTATAATAGCACATATGTATCTTGTTATCATTTCGTTCTTCGGACAGGTTCAGGGTTAGTGCACTCAAGCTGCTTATTTGCTTACATATCTTTCCCTATCTATTGCAATGTTTCAGGAAGGGGGAAAATTATTCAACTACTGGAAAATGAATAAGGGCAAGATTTTCAAGTTGGCTAAGGGATTTAGAGGAAGGGCGAAGAATTGCATAAGGATAGCAAGGGAGAGGGTCGAGAAAGCCTTGCAATATTCTTACAGGGACAGGCGTAACAAGAAGAGGGATATGAGATCCCTTTGGATTGAGCGCATCAATGCTGGTACACGATTGCACGGGGTACGTATCTATTGCAGTCAACTTGTGAAAAAGAATGGAATTTTGGCATTTGGTGGAAATGTACAGTAGTTAAGACTAATTTTTTACCATCTAGTTCAATGCAATACTACCTCCTTTGCACTTAACTGTTGAAGTGCTCACAGCTTTCATGCATCGGAATTCTTGCATTTGACTATCAGGTGAATTATGGCAACTTTATGCATGGATTAATGAAGGAGAACATCCAACTCAATAGGAAGGTGCTCTCAGAGCTGTCGATGCATGAACCTTACAGCTTCAAGGCACTTGTTGATGTATCCCGCACATCATTTCCAGGGAACAGGCCTGTCAGAAAGGAGGGTCTAGCAGCTATCCTGTGAAGCATATTTTTCCAATGTGTCACTGAATTAGTTATGGTCTTCCCTTCCTTGCAGTCCAAAGTTACTGATCCTATCTAGTAGCTTGTATTACCTGGTGATTCATGTAATTTTGCATTACTAGTATTTCTACTATTCCCTTTTGCTACTACTTCTGATAGACATGACTGAATTGAAACACCTAATTACACATTATTGTTCTTTTGGCCCCCATCAATTGGTTTTATGGAGATATAATCCTCTGTGTGATGTTGACAATTTCAGCAATCAAATTTATTCTGTATCAAGGTAAAAGAGATTTGACCCATGTGGCTTATCAAAGTACCCAACATTGTTATTTTCTGTTGTCTACCAAGTTCTTTGCATGCATTTTGAAGAAACTACACCGACCAAGCAGCCATTCTAAATGTAGACGCATGTAACTTTTTGGTTTAGACAAAAAGAAAGGAATCTCTTGTATGGGCCTTTCCTTCTTGTCGTGGTAGATGTATGCTGGTTAAGGAAGTCCTTTAAGTTTCACTTGAAAAGACTTTATGCAACATTCCTGCTTGATCACTGTATCCCTTTTGCTAGTTACTGTGTCTTCAACTCCATACCTCTTTTTGATTAGCTACTGGCCATAGAATAAATATTGGCGTCTTGTAAACAACTTGCTTTTCATAAAAGCTTGTAAATTTCAACTTCTTGACAGACAGCTTTAACTGAATTCACCTTTCCTTTCATAGTGTTATGTATTAATGCAATGTTTTTTTTCTGGGAACAATCTTTGTTTACATTATGTGTATATAATTTGCCAGGTGTTCGTTCTTCTTTTTCTGTGTGTGGGTCTGGTAATCTAGAGCCCAAACCTCTAGGGCTGCACCTCCGACCTGAATAAAGCTTGCAGTTCCATAAATTAGCAATCAAGTGCAGGACTAGCTAATCAATTTGTCTTTGATGCCAGGTTGCTCAAATCGAATATGCACCAGGGCAATTTCTCAACGAGAGGTGTTGCTGCTGATCCCAAGTGTTCCGGTGTGTACAGGGGCTAGGCTAACTTTCTGTGCTGGCGACATGGCATAAACACTTGTCTTTTCCTTAACAGAGCAAGACGAGAACAAGAGACATAAATTCGTATTCGAGGGAATGTGCACATCGCTTTTGTTCCCATCAAATCTGCACATCGCTTTTGTTCCCATGCAAGTGAAGTGAGAACACTGCACGTTGATCGGAGCAGCAAAACCGGCCATGCAAGTGGTGCGCTTTGAGCTGCTAGTTTCTCTCTAGCTGGAATGCACTACAAGTTTTCATCAATCTGGAGAATAGAATCGCAGCGCATCGTTGCATTATCAACAGTGTCTCTTGAAAATTGTTAATCCACAACTCGCCCTTTTTTCGGCGCCTTTACAGGTTATGGAAAGGGACCTTAGTGTCTAAGTATACTGGAAGCTGAAAATTTGTGTGAACTGTGGAGGAAGATCATTGAAGTCTTTCTGCTTCCTTTGTTCGTGTGCTGCTCTTCTGCCATTCGCCCTCGTAGCACACTTCATTTTCTTTCCAGCTTTTAGATTGGCATATATCTATCTAGTGTCTATGTATCATACAAGAATAAAATAAACAACAAGCATATATCTTGTCGTTTATGATATTGGGAATCGTTCCTTGACACTTGTATGCTGTATCGGAAGTGACTTACAGAATGATTCTGCTAAGGTGCTTCTGAAAGCTCGATATTAATTTCATCGTCAGATAACACCTCTTGCTTTTGCTACAAAAATTGGTTCGGATTAATTGTACCGATTAGGTCATAATCACAAATCTGAGGCACCGGTTGAAATGCTGTGAATTGCCAAATATCCAATGCATTCTTTCCGAGTTTCGACCGGGACAACATCAGGAGATTAGGTGAATTCTTATGGACCGTGCATATTGCTACGCAGGCAAGCAACAGATTCTCATCTGGGAGAAGTCTTCATTCGCAGAACATTCATGAAGACTCTAGCAGACAAGGACATCTAGCATAGTCATGTATTGAGAGGTTTCTGACTGAAATTCTTGAGAAGAAAAATCGCCACACACTTTTCCATTATTATTTATTCCACTGAGAACCAGTAGGGGTGCATTTTTCTCTGTAGCCTAGGCTATAGCCACATATCTCTTTCACTTTTGGATGCATAGTCTACACAGGTCTAGTGAAGGAAAACGAATTTTGTCACCTACATCAGTTATCTTCAAAAAAGTGGAAAAAGGAAGGTTTACCAAAAGCTCAAGGTACACTGGCTTTCTGTTTCAATGCCTGAAACTCTCGCTGTTGGACAGTTGGACAGTGGTATGGTACTGTAATAAGTTGCCTCCATGCATATATCTGAATGTTCCCTGGAGCAGGTGGGTTGTTCATCGCCAGGTCCTAAGATGGGTGGCCATCTCTGGAAAAGTGCTGCACAAGATCTCACCTGAGCTGAACACGTCAATACGACATTCAAGGTACTTTGACACCGTACCTCTTACTCATGTTGTTGCAGGCCGCTGCATACGAAATAGAGTAACTTGCAGCTGGTTCTTCCCTAACGTGTAGGATACATACAGTAGGTTCAGCAACCAAAGGATAATTAATGAGTAAACCCCCACAATATGCCCACCTAACGGACATGGTTTTGGTAGTCATTCATGTATATAAATAGGTCAAACTAGACGTTTAAATGCAAATATCATTGTTGATGCTTTACTCGCCCCTTAGTGATGATAGTTACACATTCAGATTAAGGGTTTCTTCCTGTGCTACACTATCTGACATTGTCCTTGTGACTTGCACGTACCATCCTTCCTTGCCATCTCCATCACCAGGGAAACAGCGAGCTCACTAAACATTCTGAGGTTAGTCTAGAGTGTTAGGTGAGCCGATGGCTGCTATCTCAGGAAGTCAGGATCAGGGACCTAGTTATCTAGAAATTCTAAGCAGCATTTCAGTTTCCTCATTTCACGGTAGTTGATCTCCATAGATTGTTTGATTGTGATCGCATTGCGCATGTAAGCCTTTCAGGTTAGCTTTAGATATGATATCCTCGTATAAATTAGTGGTAGACAGATTGTCAACTAATGGCTTTAGATATGATACCCTCGTATATATAAGTGGTAGATAGCGCATTCTGAATCTAAATACGCATGTACCTTTCTGCTTTTAATATTTCACTGAGGTATAAATTAGTGGTACTGTGGTAGATAGGTTGTCAAGAAATTCTTCTCTCTTTTGTTTCCCTTTTTTTTTTGTGCGTGGTGTGTGTGTTGGCCTGTTGGGGGTAGTTCTAATCTCTTCTTCGTGTACAAGGAACCTAGCTGACTTCTGAAGCAATTATACTCTTTGAAACAATAGATATATAGGCCCATTTGGTTTCCTCGCTCTCTTTTCCTATCGTTGACCATTTCTCCAAGGCAAATTGCATGGAAAGGAGCAAGGGTTCAGTGACAACGAAAGGGTTCATGGAAAGGAGCAAGTTGCATGGTTGTGTTGTGCAGCATTAAGAATCGTCTCACTCTTATTTCTTTTGTTCAGTGACAAACTTTCCCATGACCACGGACTTCGTCTAAGGCACTGTAACTTAATTAATTACCTGCTCTCGGATGGTAAGAAGATTTGGGTTGTAACGTGCGTTGAATCTCATGGCGATCGACAAGCACAGTTCCTTTTATTTAATCTGATTGAAAATGTGATGTAGCTTCATTCCTGGTCTTCCTACTTTGCATTGCAAAGTCAGATGGGAACACATGCACGGAAACTTAGTAAATTATATATTTTGCTTTCTTGACCATCTTCTTTCGGTTTAATGATGATTATCTGATGGCCAACTTGATGTTTTTTTTTTCCTCCTCTCTTTTATTGAAAAATATCAATTTTGCAGCCACGCCTCTCAGTTGGAATGCAGAACAACAAAGGTGGCCGCATAAATAATGTAGGTAGCCAACGTTTTTTTTTCATTGTCCCTCTCCCCTTGTATCCTACTGCATCTACTGAACTCCATATAACTATTCAGATCAATTTCTTAGTTTAAATTACTGTCTTCCTTTCACATCTTTTTTTTTCTACTCAAAGTTCTGCAATTTGTGTCGATAGACTTCATTTTTCCTCCTGGTAAGCCCAATTTCTCGATAAAACCATTAGTGGTCTTTCACAAATTGTTCGATTTCTTGACCCTCTTGTAAATTTAAATTTTTGAATCATCTTATATCTTTTCTTGTATGCCTATAGTTTTTTTTTAAAAACAAAAACCATCACCTTCAATACAATGTTTCTCACTTAAGCAGAAGCCACTGGTGCTTCAACTAGCCGGCCCCTTAATTACGTCAACAGTCATCAACACATCTAGCATTTCCAAACAAACTATAGAACCATCACTAATGCTAGCAATTTGTTGATCTCTGGTCTGCTATCCACGCCACTCTATGGCATTATTGTCAGTCATGTTGTGATCGCATTCGTTTCTTCTTATGGCTAGCTTCTTTTTAAAAAATCCAAACTATTCTCAGTCATGTGTATCATTGAATTGATGGACCAATTGCATGTAAACTATCAAAAGCCTATAGTTTTTTCATGATTCTATCATAATCTCGTCGCTGAAACCTATAGTCCTTTCCTAGGTTACTGCCTGAAATTCATAAGATTTTATTTATGGTCTTTGTAATCGAGATGTTTGGTTTGTGTCCTCTTTGTCGATGTCAATAGTTATGGCAAAACTTTATGGCCAGGAACATGAATGAAGAGTGAACCGTGAACTTACGGCTATAGTGTGAGAGGCAAAGACCACAACGAGAGGAGAGGCAAGAGAAGTGTTTCTTTATGGGTGCGTGTGCCAAGATACTGGTGTATGCCATGGATGTAGCTTTGTACATTGTACAAGTTTGTAATCCCTCTCTTGCATAGATGTTTACTGTGGTTTCCTTGATTTTTTGTTAACATGTTAAACATCTACTTCTAACGCTGATTAAATTATACACTATTATCTCTTTTTGTACATGCTATGTCTCTATTGAATTTTTTTTATTTATTGTTTTTATGTGCCTTTTGATAGATCTAAGCAGTTATGATATGAGAACCAATGCACTAATTTTTATCCCTTGAGAGTAAAAGGAAACAAATTCTTTAAATTTCACTTGTAATGCACTATTTTTTTAAAAAAAAAAAATTTCTAACATATGATAATCAAATTACTACTTTTTGCAACATTTGTTCGTGGGTTTTATTAAGATGTTTCAAATTATGTCTTATTAGTTTTTCTCTGGTACTCATATGAAATTTCAAGCCCCCTAATTTATGAGTTTGAAGATATTAATCATTAATTTTTATTAAGTATGGATTATTTTTTTTTTAATCTATGATGTATGATTTACATAAAATTCAATTTTGTAGATTATTTTCTCTTTTTTTTCATCAATGTGGTAATATCTAGACCCTCTATGAACACGGTGAGGCTTTTTTATACATAATAAATATGTTATTGAAATGTACGCATAGGGGATGAACAAGTTAAATACTGAACTCCCATCATAGATCACTGAATCACTCTATGAATCAACCCATTACACAATCCCTAGTTGAATCTCGAAACTGCATTCCTATATTTTTGGCAAATCCACCAACTTCCCCAGGCGGATTGCAAAACTAGGTTACCAATACATTTATGACACAGATAGACACAACCATAAAAATACATTCTATGGTGAACCTAACCACACTTAGTTGATATTATAATTATTATATAAAATGGATCAAACATAAATCACCTTGAGTAGGTTCCATACTAAATCGTACTAGTGCAAGACATGGATGAGACCTGCAAAGAGTCTTTAGCCGACACTTGGCTTAGAAGACACTACAGCCGTTGCAAGTCAAACGCGCACCGCAGTCTCCTGTTTCAGCGCACCGCTCAGATCATCTCGCCGGCCTAGTCAACTAGCTCCCGCTCAATCATTCCTCCTCCCTACGCTGCCGTGCCCGTCTCCCATATGCATGCTTCCTGTTGCTGTGGCATCATCGAAATCATGTCTCTTTGCGCGAGAAAAGGCCTCGCTTTTTTCTTTTTCCGTCGTGGCTCGTGGCCGCCGGAATAAGGTTGCCGAGTGGTAAACAGGTGTTGCCGGTCGGCTCTTCCCAGCCACGAGCGATCGAGCGAGCGCATGCGCGGCCGCCCCGCGGACCGCCGGCCGCGCCGCGTGCCTCCCGCTCCGCGCTCCCGGTGTCAGTCTCGGCGATCACACAAGGTGCGCGCCGTTCAGGGCTCCGAATGCAAGTACGCGACGCCACGCAACGCCTCTGAGTCCCGGTCGCGAGTCGCGAGCGAGCTTGTTGGCGGCGGATAAGCTAAGCTAGTTGCGTCGACGCGACCGGCGGCTTTCCGCGCCTGCCTGTGTCTACAGGACGGCTACCGGATGTCAAATTACAAGCAAATTTTATTTCTCCTATCCTAACAACACGTGAGACCATAGCACCTTACTGGTGACATGTGCTACGCGCTTGGTAAGGGACAGAGGACGTGACGAAGACGAAGCCTCTGCACCAGACCAACACATTTCCAGTCAGTCAACTCCATATCACCCTCAGGGCGCACCTGCATGCCAAGTGGGAATCGGTCAATTCAGACTTCCAGTTCATAGAGTACGCCCATGAGTAGGAGGAATTATATTGTCTCGATCGTGTTCTTGTCGTTTGTTTGGTACACACGCTTCCGTCTTAGGGAAAAGTCTTGTGTCTCCCTCAACCAAAAGCAAAACAGACACATACTCCCTCTATCCCTTTTAAATGGCGCTGGGAGATAATTGCTTGGTCTGAAAGCGCTGCATGCTGACAGGCCTGGGCTACTAGTTACTGTGCTCGTAGGCAACGCCTAATATTCCGGGACATGGTACTGTCGCTCTAGCAACGTTTAAAAAGGGGCGGAGGGAGTATATGTTTTTATAGACGTCATGTTTACTTCTGCTTGAACTTATTGACCTTATCCATTCTACAATTTCAAAGACTTTTTTTTTTGCTTTGATATATGGATAACCATGAAAAATTATACATAAAAATATTTATGCACGCATGTATTGCAAGAGCAAACTGTCCTGAACATAAATGGGTTTCCTAAAAAATACAAATGGGTTTTCTCAGTTTTATGTGTCCTGGACTCGCAAGAGTTCGGTCCGTGGAAATTAGTCTGGTCTCTCTTCAGATTATCTTCTCGTGTTCAAGGCTGTCGTTTCCACTCGGATTTTTCTAGTTTGGTGGTGGTTTTAAGGTTGGGAGTAGGCTTTAATTCGATTCCTTCCTTTTTCCTCTCTGAATCTGTTGTACTGTCCAGACTACGGCCAGGTTAACATTCCTCAGATCAGCTGGATTTGAAGCAACACGTACAGTAGCTATTATAGAGGACCTAAATGGGACTGTGGGACTTGAATCCTGGGGACCGACGGTTTTCCACCCGCTGATTTGAGCCAACTTTTCGTTAGTTTATCCATCCTGATTTGAGCCAACTTTTCGTTAGTTTATCCATCCACCTACTTTTTTTGCTGGTACAAAATTCTCTAGGACGCTGATTGGCGGACGGATCTGATGCTAGTGAATTCTGGAGTGCACGCTTACCCAAAGTGGCGAATGAATAGCGATTGGAGTATCCATAATCTTTTTTGTTATTATCTGTATATATCCGGTTTGTCCGTAGCTTGTCGTCGTAGTGGTGTTTTTATTTTATTGACACGTCAACACGTGCATGCGCGGTCAATACTCTACACTGACGTAAGCATCATTGCAAAACACAATTGCACTTGTGCGGCTAGGCTGAGGTGCCTTTGCTGCGAGCGAAACGTACACGTACCCATACCAGACCGGCCGGTCTTCCATACGAACAGCCGGAAGAAACATGCGAAATTGCTTAATGCGATGCCTGCAACTGCAAGCGTTCCATCGTGCCCATCAGTTCTGGGCAATTCAACCAGTACACACCGGATAAACACACAGGCCGGAGGACTATTAGTTTATCCAGTAGCACGCGCGTTATATTATTATGCGCTAATGTAGTCGCGTACATAATAATCATACTTTATATATACATGATGATGTATATGCATGTCCCTCGTTTGTACAAATTAAATTTTCACCAACCATGACGTATTCTCGTGTAGGATATTATACTGTACCATCCCTACATCCCTTGCATAAAAAGGATATGGGTTGACATATGAACATATATATGATTCGATGGTCTGGAATTAACGGGATGGGGAATTCATGTCATGTGTGTCATTAATCAAAGGCCTCCCTCCCCCGTGTCCCCTTTCTAAGACGTCTTTTGTGACAAAAATCTTTGTCTCTAGAAGGGGTGATCCTGCAGCCTGTGCGTGTGTATAGAGTTAAAAACACGCGCCTTGTTTCTTGGCTTTGGAGCCAATATTGAACTCCCGAGACACGATGGCTTCGTCTCGGCGACAATGCTTTAAACAATTCCAAGGCATGAACACCAAGGAATCCATGCAAACCATACATATGCACCTCTCCTTAATTTTCTGTGATACATGGCCACCTACTACTCACCAAGCGGTAGGTAAAGACGTAAAGTAGCACGTCAAGAATACATACGAAATACATTCAATTTTTTCTTTTTTTTTTCAGATAAAGACATTCAATTTTTTCTTAAGGTGGATGAATTCCCAAGTGGACATAATCGTGTTATGGGTGTAGTGGTTGGGGATGAATGCGTGATTCTTGAGATCCATGACTCACCTCAACCATATTCCTCTTGAGCGTTGTTGCATTATTCCTCTATAGGAATTTTTTTTAGAAAGGACAACAAAGGCAAAAAGTTTTTACCGCGATTTTGATTAGGCGAAGAAAGGAAAGAAGTTTCCTCTATAGGAATGATGGCTTCTTTGGCTTGAAATTGCTCATCTTCACCAACACTTTCTAAACCTAGAACAACTTACCTAAGGAGGAGGTGGTCTATGTTTAGTTGCAGCAGGGAGTTGTGACTTGGCTAAAAAGATTCCACGCTCTCTTGATTCCTATGGATTTTGACTCCCTCTTGATGTTCATTGTTAACCTAGAAATTTATCGACGTAACCAAAACAGTTACTATAGAAGCAAAAAGCATACATAACAACAGGAAAGCAAGTGAAAAAAATATTTTTGACTATTTCTGGTGGCAATTGAACCTAGAGTAGTGGTGAGCATATTTTTCCTAGTTTTCCCTTGAAAAGGTATACTTGTTGGTTTTCTTTAAGGGGTTTTTTATCATGTAAATAATAAGTGATTCTTGTTAGAGCTCTCATCAAAATCTAATTACATTTTAACCATTTAAGTTGGGCTCTACATGATTTGCTCCGAATAAGCCGAAAGCAGAACTAATATGAAGAAAACCTCTCGTCACTTTCTCAAGCACACAGATAGACTGCCCTTTTACCCCATGAATTTGTGCTGGGCTAATCGGCAATGGTGCTATCTCCGTGCCAAAAAAAAATACAACTTTCGCATCGGGATCAGTCAAGGTTCTAATTTTTTAATCAAATATAAATAAAAACATTGATGTTTAGTAAGTATTATTAGATTAGTCATAAAATATATTTTCATAATAAATTTAATTGGAGATTTGACTGTAGATAATATTTTATATAAAATTGGTCAAACTTAAAGATTCTTTACATGTAGATAATATTTGACTGCAGATAATATCTGACTTATATAATATTTTTAGTACAGTAAGCTTTTTTTTTTTTTTTTTTTTGCAGATCCAGGACTACTGTTGATAATAGTTGTGCATTTTTGCGTGGGCCGGCCCACCATGGTCGCCTCCTCCTCCTCCTCCTAATCCTCATATATTGCTCTCCCGTTGCGCTTCCTCCTTCGTCGGCTCGGCTCCCGCTCGGACGCGTTGCGGGCGCCTTTTCCCCAGAGATTCCAAAGCCACCCCAAAAATCCATCCAAGCCAGCAGTCGATCGCGTCTCCTCCGCGAGCAGAGCATTGGACTGTTCGGGAGCCGCGCTGGAAAGCGGCTCCTGATTGGGTCGGCGATGAGGGGGCGGCGCCGCCCCGGGCCACCAGCGATGGAGCGGCTCGGCGGGGACGACGCCGCGGTCGCTCAGCACGGGCTCCTCGCCGCGGGGCTCCGAGCGCAGCTCCGACGACGGGGAGGAGCTGGTGGAGGTCACGCTCGACCTGCAGGAGGACGACACCATCATTCTGCGGAGCGTCGAGCCGGCCGCGGCGGGGGGCCGCCACCGGGCTGCCGCTGGGCGCGCGCGGCGACCATGCGGGCGGCGGCGGCGCGTCGTCGTCGTCGCGGTCCCGGTCGCCGTCGATCAGGCGGACCTCGTCGCACCGGCTGCTGCAGTTCTCGCAGGAGCTCAAGGCGGAGGCCATGTCCATCGCGCGCCAGTTCTCGCAGGACCTCACCAAGCGCTTCGGCCGCACCCAGAGCCGCGCGGAAGGGCAGGGGCATCCGCAGCAGCCGTCGTCAGGCATCGAGTCGGCCCTCGCTGCCCGCGCCGCTCGGCGGCAGCGCGCGCAGCTCGACCGCACGCGCTCCGGCGCGCACAAGGCGCTCCGCGGCCTCCGCTTCATCAGCAGCAACAAGGCCAACAACGCCTGGATGGAGGTGCAGGCCAACTTCGACCGCCTCGCCGGCGACGGTTTCCTCTCCCGCTCCGACTTCGCGGAATGCATTGGTACCACCACGCTGCGCTCCGTCCCCTCGACTCTCTCACCCATTTCCCTTCGCCGTTGAAACATTGGGAGCTGCACGTGCACGTGCAGGGATGACGGAATCGAAAGAGTTCGCCCTCGAGCTGTTTGACACATTGAGCCGCCGCCGCCAGATGCAGGTCGATAAAATCAACAAGGAGGAGCTGCGCGAGATCTGGCAGCAGATCACGGACAACAGTTTTGATTCCCGCCTCCAGATCTTCTTCGACATGTATACCACCTCGCTACCATGCGCACCATTACGCCACTCTTAGCTAGCTACTGTGAGACTCGTCTATTTTTTCAATAACCATATTGATTTTGTCATTTTTAATTAGGGTGGATAAGAACGCGGACGGCCAGATTGGGGGAGGAGGAGGTGAAAGAGGTAAGCAACAAACACCCAAGCCCATGGCTGTGCTTGAAGTTGGTGGTCCTGCACTACAAGCAGTTTCTTTGCCTTTTCTTTCGTTCTTTCGTTTTCTGATTTGCTGTTTGGGGATATCAAAATCGGATCATTTAGGCGTCCTTTGACGGCAAGACTTTTATATTTGGTCCATTGAGCTGTCTAATTTCTCGGCACTGCCACAGCAATACCTGTTTTTGTTCTTCGAATAGGTAGCGCATCCATATCGCAGACCTCACGGATTATTGTTTCTTATGATTATGTTTCAGTGGTAGAGAAATCTTAGTTAACCTGTGATAATCCGACAGGAGGAGGGTTTTTGGAGGAAATCTCGCTGGGTCGAAGGGTGTACACGAAAAGTATTTGCGTCTAATCGTAGTCGGTGAGCGAAACCGCGCATGTAAAGCATCACGCCATTACCCACTCCTACCTGCTAGTTTTTGGGACACCCGTTTTTTTTCCTCTTAAGCCTTCAGGAAAGGGGCACCCTTTTTCTAGAACGTGTGAGGGCATTCGAGTAAATTTTCAGTGGATGGCAATCTGCGGTCTAGCGGCAGTTGGTAGGGGGGGCATTTCCGACAGGCCAGCTATATTTGTTTTTCTTGCATCTGCTGAAGCAATGCGTTGAAAGGTGACTTGGTGAGATAAGTTAAGTAGCTTTTGAAAGGCATATGGGTCCCTTTCGACGATGTCACTGTTAGGAACTGAATCAGCCATATGTTGTTATGGGTTACTTTCTAGTGGTTTGGTGATAAATGAGATCACGCTGAGTTTGCGCTCCAACACTATACTAACTTGTGTTTATCTTTCTACTGTTACAGATTATCATGTTAAGTGCATCTGCCAACAAGCTGTCAGGCTTAAGGAGCAAGCTGAAGAGTATGCCGCCCTGATCATGGAGGAGCTTGATCCTGAAGGACTTGGCTACATTGAGGTAAGCTAACATTGTGAGCAATCAATCACACGATTATGCACTGAAACAGTTTGGCTCTCATACCAAATGTTTATTGCCAGCAACAGTGGTGACAATAGTTTGGTGAAAGAAGTGTCAGTATTTGGTTAGCCTCATAGAGGATTTTGGCAGTTGCTTCACATACATGTTGATGAGTGGTCAGTGCACACTGCACCTTGAGTAGTAGTTGACTGCAGCTTTGTCTCTTATGACATGATAGTGGATTAGTACCAAACATTATAAGACTTTCCTTTGATTATCTCAACTTCATTTTCTATCGCATTAGTAGGCGCTACCACACTATAACCAACCAAAGGCGATGCCCATTACTGTGGCAGCATAGCAATAAAATTTTGCCCCTGGAAATGTTAGTCTGAGTACATGCAATTAATCTATTGTTCGATACAAAAACAAATGGGAAGTGGTACCCAATAAAATCCTTTTTTTCCATCATCATTTATGTCGAAGTTGGTGAGCAGCTATGGATCAACTTGCATGTATTTCTTATGTTTCATTCATTTGCCGTGTTCAATGTCATCTGTGCTGCTCACAGTTCACAGCCCCCACCACGTTCTTATGGCCATTGACCTCCTTTTCTTTTAAAGAGTGCTATAATCTGTCTGTACTTCATTCATCCCCAAAGACTTCAACTCTCCTAAGGAGTCAAAACAATTTTAATTAACATTTAAGCTACCAAAAAAGTATCATTATATTAGTTATAGAATATATTTTCATAGAAAACCTGTTTAGAGGCATAAATGTTGATACCATTTTCCATGTATAAACTTAATGAGACTTTTAGACTTAAGAAAATTTGACTTGTTCTAAACCTAGAATTGCATTGTTTTTTGGAAAAGTGGGAGTATAGTAAAAAGAAAGTTCTACGCTCCAAGCGAAGCGGTCAAAACAATTCATCAGTGCTCCATGATTGTTTCATACATTGAAAGACATCAGGTTTTTGGCATGCTGATTTCAACAGATTAGCAGCCACAACGGGGTCAATTGCGGTGTTTCTATCTTTCTTCCCCTTTACTCTTGACATACTATGGGAGTGTACTGTCTGCTGTCCTTGATGCTCTCATTGGGCATTAGCCTTCTTGGTTTCTGTGGTACGTGTCATGCTAGACCACATTCATAGTGGGCAGGGGTAGACCAGCCCAGGTCATGCTTTGCACCTGGTGATTCAAGTTGAATCCACACTTTTCTCTTGACATTATTATTTAAATGGGTCTCACAAAAAACTTTTTGGATATCGTGGTCACATGAGCCATGTGCAGCACCAGGTAAATGCTAGTGTTAAGTGTAAATGTTACAACCAAAGAGGGGCTACAGTGAATAGGAGTATAGGATGAACAACATAGGTGGAAGGTTGTCACCCTTCCAGAGGCCAATCGATGTTGGATTTCTTCACCTATTTCCCATAGGATTTTGTTTGTATGATACTTTTAGTACATCTCACTTTATTCTATGCCTTATATAACCTGATCCTAGTGGTGTGTGTTTGTGTGGCTTTGTATGGGATCATTTCCCATTTTTTCTCTTAACAGCTCTCCTGCTTGAGGAAAAAAGTATTTCTTTTTGTAAATGCCATTTATTTTATTGACGTGTTGTGCTAACATATTCATGCAGGCCACTTCAATTTTTATTATCTTTCAAGGAAAAGTCCCTCAATAACTCACATAGACGTATTTTTCCTGCGTTTACTTCCTTTTGAAGAATTATTTGAATTCTATGTACACATAATCTTTTGGGATGCATTATGGATTTGCTTTTATGCATATAAATCTTGTTTCTCTATAGCACGAGTTGTTCGGTTGATGAGGGCATTTTTCTTTTTTTTATAGTATAGAACACTGTATTTAACTTGTATTCTTGTAGTAGTTACATCAACCTTAGTTGTCTCCAGATGTGTACTTATTAGCATTTTATTACAAATGCATGGTGTTCCTTCTTGACCACTTGTATGAAACAATGGCCTATTATTTGCTAAGAGTATTGTTTTATTAATCTAGAGTATTATTTTTATTAATCTAACCCATTACTACTCCTTGTCCCTGAAAGAATCAATTTCTATCAAGTTTCAGACAGATTAGTATAGCTGCCAAATGACTATATTACCCTTAATTAATTTGAGTCTCACCATTAAGTTGCACAATATTCGTTGTTTTGGGTTACGTGCTAGATGGGAGAATGAGAGATGATTGGAGATGGGAGGCTGCAATAATTAATAGATAGGAGGTCCGATGGACCACATCATCCTCTAGAAATCAATTTATTTGAGGACAAATTTTTTCTCTAGAAATTGATTCTTTCAGGACGGAGGGAGTATTAAAGTAGCTTTTATTCCCCCCCTAAAGAATCGTGTTATTGGTTGCAGTTGTGGCGGTTGGAGACCCTTCTGTTGCAGAAGGATACCTACATGAACTACAGTCAGGCGCTAAGTTACACAAGCCAAGCACTAAGTCAAAACCTAGCAGGATTAAGGAAAAGAGTCCAATTCGCAAGATAAGTACTAAATTGAGTTACTACTTGGAGGATAATTGGAAACGCCTATGGGTGCTTGCATTATGGATTGGAATAATGGCCGGACTGTTCACTTGGAAGTTCATGCAGTATCGCAACAGGTATGTCTTTAATGTGATGGGCTACTGCGTGACCACTGCAAAAGGCGCTGCTGAAACCCTGAAGCTGAACATGGCAATTATCCTCCTCCCAGTATGCCGTAACACCATTACTTGGTTGAAATACAAGGGCTGCACGGGCATTACCATTTGATGATAATATAAACTTCCACAAGGTTAGTCGTTAGTTTGTCAGTGCCTCTTTTTATACTGCCATATAGTTTCAGAGTTTCATGTTAATGAAGTTAATTTGTACCTAAATCAGTTAATTAAGGACTGAAAGGATGTAAATGGGCATTTGCATCATCTGTTCATGTTGATGCAGGATATCAATTTTATTTTTCAAGTGCTTAACCTTATTTTTCTAGAAGATCATGTACTTAGTGAGTCTGATTCGGTGTTTGCCTTTCTTGCACCTTTTATTCTATGTGTGTACTTATTGTACCAATTCATTGTGAACCAAATAAATTTATTCAGTTTATCTAAAAAAGTATGTTACTTATGTACAGTAGGATGCTTAATTCTGTAACAATTTATGAATTATATGCAGAGCATAACAGCTAAGCAAAACACAAAATGCATTCTCCACCTAAGTCGGCATTCTGTGGGTTGATGAAGTGATCCATCCTCTCTGTACAGAAACACATCTAGTATTTCCTTTTTCTGTTTTCCTTCAACAATAAAATATGCTTGCTCATCTCCAACTTCCAAAGAATAGCCTTATCATATTAGTTGTAGTAGAAGATGGCCTATATTTAATGGCTACAGGGATTTGAGTTACATGCAAAAGCTACTCACTAGATGCAACATATGAAATATGAGACTTTGATTAAGAAAACTAATAAAAAGAGTTTGTCCTTTTTGTTTTAATGGGCAGACTATTGCAGCGGCAATCGTTGTTGGTATAATCCTCCATGCAGGGAACCACCTTGTGTGTGATTTTCCACGGCTTATAAATTCATCAAATGAGAATATGCTCCTCTGGGCCAGTACTTTGGTGAAACAAAGCCAACATACTTTACATTGGTCAAAGGAGTGGAAGGCATCACTGGTGTTATTATGGTTATCTGTATGATTATTGCTTTCACTTTAGCAACACGGTGGTTCCGCCGTAGCCTGGTGAAGCTTCAAAACCATTTGACAAACTGACTGGCTTCAATGCCTTCTGGTACTCTCATCACTTATTCATAGTTGTGTATTTGGCTCTTATTGTTCATGGCCAGTTCCTTTACCTCATTCATGTCTGGCACGAAAAAGCGGTGAGTTTTTTTATTTGTTTTCATTCTTTGCACATGAAATAATCAAATTTTTGACCCTAATGTTCTTGTATTTTTTGTTACTAATGCAGACATGGATGTATCTGGCAGTGCCTGTTTTGCTTGTATCTAGGGGGAGAGGGTGCTGAGGTTCTTCAGGTCTGGCAGTTATTCTGTCAGGCTCTTGAAGGTCAATCAAAAAGACATGAGAAAGTTGAGCATCATTCATTTTTCTGTGGACCTACTAATCTAGTTATTGTTATTTTACCTTCAGGTGGCCATATATCCTGGTAATGTGTTGACACTGCAAATGTCCAAGCCTCCTGCTTTCCGATACAGAGTGGGCAAATATATTTTTGTTCAATGTCCAGCAGTGTCACCCTTTGAGTGGTAATTTGTACCTGTAGAAATAAATTTTGATTGAATTATACCAAATTTCATGAACTGAGCACTGAGCATTTCCATTCTCTTCATAGGCATCCGTTCTCAATTACTTCAGCGCCTGGGGGCGATTATCTCAGCATTCATGTTCGACAACTTGGTGATTGGACACGAGAGCTCAAGAGGGTTTTGCAGCAGCTTGTGAACCCCAGTGGGTGGTAAAAGTGGCCTTCTTAGAGCAGATGAGACAACCAAGAAAGCGTATGAGCCCTCAATCATACAGGCTTCATTTTTGTACGTAATAGGTCTTTAAGAAATTACATGTTATAATATTTGTCTTTTGTTAATGCAGCTTACCAAAACTTCTGATTGATGGACCTTATGGTTCTCCTGCTCAGGATTACAGCAAGTATGATGTTCTTCTACTTGTTGGATTAGGAATTGGTGCAACTCCTTTTATCAGCATACTGAAAGATCTTCTTAACAATATCATAAGGATGGAGGAAGAGGAGGTAATTTACTATCTTCTGTATCTTCACTTGTCGCCATGGACCTTCCTAACCCCATTAGTGACATAACATACACATATGACAAATATTCTTTCTGTAGGGTTTTTGGGCTTTTGGCATTTTGCTAACACTTCTGTTTTATGTGTGTGTGCGTGTGTTGGCAGGATGCTTCCACTGATCTTTATCCTCCAGTTGGTCCGAATAAGCCGCACATTGATCTGAGCACACTTATGACGGCCACATCAAAACCAAAGGGTTCTAAGGACCACAAATGCTTACTTTTATTGGGTTACACGTGAGCAAGGTTCTTTTGATTGGTTCAAGGGAGTCATGAATGAGATTGCTGAACTGGACCAAAGGGGTACATAGTACCATTTGACCACTTGTTTTGTTTGAATTGCATTTTTTAATTTTCATAATTAATATGTTCCCTTAAGTGGGCTATACTTACAGTTTGCCTTTGCTCCATTCTAGAATATCATTGAGATGCACAACTACCTCACGAGTGTTTATGAAGAAGGGGATGCTCGGTCAGCGCTCATCACCATGCTTCAAGCTTTGAACCATGCACAAAGAATGGTGTTGACATAGTCTCTGGAACTAAAGTAAGTTCTGATAGAGCAATTAACAGCTCCACTCAAGTCAGTAATGTTGGATTGAGAGTCTGTACCTGTCATCTTTAGCATAAATGATCAAAACAAAGTACCCTTTTAAGGTATAAGCTAATACTCCCATCATCATCATTCGTATGCTGATTATGCAGGTCCGGACACACTTTGCAAGACCAAATTGGAAAAAAGTCCTATCTAAAATTGCCTCCAAGCATCAAATGCCAAGATAGGTTAGTCTACAATCTACATACTACATTTGCCAGATATTCTGGTTAAGCTTCTCAGTTTTTTATAGTAATGCACATATTTGTGAATGGTTTTTGTGTCATTTATCAAAACTTCATCTGTGTTAAACAAACCGCTGCATAAAATGCAGATGCATTAACAATTTGGGGCAATTAAGCTTTTGTCCTGCATGATTGAGCGAAACAGTGAGAATAACCAGCTCAGTTTTATTTAAATTCCATTTCAATTAACAAACTTTACTTGGGTGCGTGGGACTGTGGGTGCATTGGAATCAAGCTATTTTTGTATTAATTGATGGAAATATTATTAGTATAATGGCACAGTTATCCTATGTGTTCAGAAAAGAAAAGAAAAATTAATTATTTACTGTCTATGCTTTTTTATTTTTTAAAAAAAATGATTTGGTTATACGCAGGTGTATTCTACTGTGGAGCTCAGTTCTTGCACAAGAATTAAACAAATTATGCCACGAATTCAATGGGAAAAGCAAAACGAAATTTGAGTTCCACAAGGAGCATTTCTGAATTCCAGTAAATACTTGGCAGAAAGGATATATTATGTATGTGTACAGCATTTTTTGTCTTGGTATATTCATCTGGAGTTCTGGACGAAGGACATGGGAGTAAAGTGGAGAAGCTACCATCAAAATAAATGGTTAACAGCGGACGCCCTGCACTTTTGCTAACTGCTCCCTAAATGAAACAGAGCATAAAGAAGGGTCATTTTGTGTACATATACAGGTGATGTCCAATCTTCCATCTGCAGATTGGACCCCCAATGCCCAGTGGAACTGTGAAGAGATTCCTCCCAGGTGGTCACCATTGTACAGAGCACACACGAAGGCGTTTGAGTAATTGGGATTGTCGGTATCATGGTATTCGTATAGGACATAGGAGGGATACCACTACTTAGAACTCACAAGGCTATTTAATTGTATATTTTTCATGCAGCAGATGCCCTGCACTTTATGCTGGTGCCCAAGGCGGCAAATTTTTTTTTTTTGCCCATTTGTACCGTATACAGAAAAGCAGCAGCAACAACAACAACAACAATATAGCCTTTAGTTCCAAGCTATTTGGGGTAGGCTAGAGATGAAACCCATATGAAACAGTACCAACGAACGTAGAAAGGCACAAGACAAAAGGATAAAGATTAGGTGGATAGAAAAACAAAAGTCATGGTTCAGGCACGTTAATAGCTAGCCTCAAGTCAGCTCCTATCAAAGGCTGAAATCCTTGGATATTCCGCTCCTTAAGGTCTCGCTTAACCGCCTCGTCCCAAAGTCAGTTTAGGTCGGCCTCTACCTCTCTTTACACCATTATCTACCCGCTCTAGAACTCCACTACGCGACCGGGCGCTTCGGAGGCCTCCGTTGAACATGTCAAACCATCTCAACCGATGTTGAATCAATTTCTCCTCGATGAGGGGCCACCCCAACCCTATCGAATATCTTCATTCGAACTCTATCCTTACAGTATGCCCGCCAAAACCAAAGCGCAACATACGCATCTCGATCCACAGTCTTAAAATTTTGTTGGACGTATACAGCCTTTTGTAGGCCAACATTCAACACCATACACAGCATCGCCGGGGCGAATCGCTGTGTCCTATAGAACTTCCTTTTGGCTTACTGTGGTACCCTCTTGTCACATAGAGGATGGGAGAAGCTTTAGCCAACCTGTTGCGATTCTATGTCTAACATCTTCATCAATGTATCGCATCCATACGTAGCATAGATCACCAAATACCCGAAAAGTACCCTTCTTGGCCACCACTTGTCCATCAGGGTGACATCCCCATCCCTCGTGCCCTAGTCGGGCTAAAAGTCGCACATCATATACTCAGTCTTGGTCCTACTCAATCACAGAACCCACTTCGACTCTAGCGTGTGCCTCTACGACCAACTTCCTATTTACCCACTGCTCTACTCTCATCCACTTTAGCACCACATCATCAGCAAAGAGCATACACCAAAGGGATATCACCCTGTATATCCCTTATCACCTCATCCATCACCAGAGTAAATAAATGGGGGGCTCAGTGCGGACCCTTGCCAGTGTAGTCCTATGTTAAGTGGAAAGTCAGCGGTATCGCCATCACATGTCGAACACATGTCGTCGCATCTTTGTACATATCCTTGATGAGGGGTAATGTACTTAGTTGGGACTTTGTGTTTTTTCTAAGGCCCATACCACATGGCGTTTCTCGGTACTTTTGTCATACGCCTTCTCGAGGTCAATAAGACCATGTGCAAGTCCTTCTTTTGCTCCCTAAATCTCTCCATCAAGCTGTGTGTACTAAGAAAATCGCCTCCATGGTCGACCTCAGGGCATGAACCCAAATTGGTTTTGGGTCACACTTCATGTAGACCTCAAGTAGGCGTGCTTTCGATAACCCTCCCCACAGCTTCGCCATTATGGCTCATCCGACTTAATCCCATTAGTTAGTACAACTTTGAACATCTCCTTATTCTTGAAGATTGGTACTAATATACTTAGCCTCCATTCTTTAGGCATCTTGTTTGTAGAAAAATGAGGTTAAAAAGCAATAGTAGACCATACTACCGCTCTAAGCTCCCAGACATCTCCACACCTCAATGGGGATGCCATCAGGGCCCATCGCTTTACCTCCCTTCATCCTCTTCAAAGCCTCTCTGATCTCTGCCTCCTGAATTCTCCTCACAAAGCGTCTACAAGTATCGTCCAAATGAGTGAGTCCAACTCAAGGTAGGACTATCATTCTCCCCATTGAACGACTTATCGAGGCTCTCGCCATCTGTCCTTGATCTCCTCGTCCTTCAAGCGGCAGTCGATCTCTGTCCCATCCTTGATGCATTTGATTTGGTTTATGTCCCTTGTCTTTTTCTCTCACGTATCCTAGCGATCCTATAAATGTCCTTCTCCCCTTCCGCCGTGTCTAGCCGTTGATAAAAGGTCATCAAAGCTGACCCTTTGCTACACTCACAGCTCGCTTTGCAGCCCTCGCCGGCTATCCTATAGCCCTCGATGTTGGCTGCACTCTCTTGTCAGATGGGCGCTGAAGCTTACTCCTTCTTCTCATAATAGCCTTTTGTACCTCGTCGTTCCACCACCAGGTGTCCTTCCTTCCTTCTTGCCTCCCTACTCACACCCAACGCTTCTAGAGGCCACCTTCCGTACACATGTATTTGCCATCTTCAGCCACATGTCGTGCGCATCTTCCTGCCTTCTTCCAGGCCCCTCGCTAGCATCCCTCCTCCTTAAACGATTGTGCGCTTCCCCTCCTAAGCTTCCACCGCCGTCCTGCGTAATCTTGACACGTTTCGGTGGTTAGGCACCCGAAACGCGAGTCCGCCACTACAAGCTTGTGTTGAGGGGACCACTTACACTCCCCAGGTATCACCTTACAATCTAGGCAAGCGGTCCTATCCTCCTTCTTTGCAAGGATAAGTCGATCACGGCTCCGAGTGTTGTCCACTACGAGGAAGGTCACTAAGTGGGAGTTCCCTCTTTCTAAAGAGAGTATTAAGCTAACAACAAGTCATAGGCCAAAGCAAAATTCAAAACATCCTCCCCTCTTCGTTCCTACTACCGTACCCAGGAAACCCCCGTGTACTCGCTCAAACCCTACATTTTGTTGCACCCACATGGCCATGTGAGGTCTCCTCCT